>PVHP010008634.1:0-53021 GCA_004024765.1 Zapus hudsonius | reverse complement strand
ACTTTCAAGAACATTGCCACCAGTTAGACAGTAAGTACCCAAACACATATTCAAACCATCAAAAGTGTGTCTTCCCACCTCATTCCAGACCCTGTGGAGAAAGACAACTAATTCAAGATTGCCTCTACAGATTCTCAGCGATGAGTACAATGCCATATCATCTCACTCGTCACTGGGGTCATGAAACTGCTCTTACCAGCCCCTGTTAAAGTTCAAATTGTGTCGTGTGATTTTCCCTTGGGAAATGATGACAAGCCACAGAAATGATTCCAATCAAGACTATCTTGGTGTTCCAATGGGTAACAAACATTCAGAATAGTTTATAGAAGACCAAGCAAGGGGTTACTTACAAGAGCAAGGGTGACTCAAATGCAGCTGCTTCGCTGAAAATGCCATCCCACCAAAGAAGAAGGCTGGAAAGCCACATGAGCAGCATCATGGTAAATTCTCTGTCTGTCCAATAATTGTAGTGAGTTTATGACCTCATTGAGGGGTCTTTTTGAGCCCCCGATTCTCATAATTTTCATTAGCTTGCTGAGTCCTGTGTGCCATCCTCCCTCATCCAGTAGGTAATATTTTCAATATCAAATAACTATTTTGAATGAAATACTCATGCATTTCAAGAGACTTTGCCTATTGCAAAATGCATACTGATATGAAATATTAATATTATGAGTTTGTTGTTCAAAATATACTTTCAGCATTTACAACAATTTAAATTTTTCTTGCCAAAGAGCAAATTATAATAAAAACGCCTAATGGTCTTAATTTTTTATTCATTTCCATAGCCCTGGCTCCTAAAAACTCAATACAATAAATTATCATTTTGAGCTCTGAGATAAGAGGTGAAAGATAAATCGACATTATTTCAGCACTTCCCCTCATCAAAATTGCTCCTAAAATGCATTTTGAAAACCATGAATACCCAACTCCCTTATTTTGTATATCTCAAGAAGAAAAATTTTAAAAAACCTAAAGAAAATATAAAATTAATTTGAAAGATGTCTACAGGGAAAATAACCTACTTCCATTATTGTATCATAAATATGCCACGGCAATCTTATTAACTGATTCAATCTAATTAGTGTCAAAGGCAAGGTGCATGTGCTGAATGAATGATTGCATTTAACAATAAGCACGAAAGCCAAGATACTCATAATGAGACCCATATTTCAATGAAGTGTTTTCTCAGAGAGCGCTCTGGAAGCATTTTATGGAACACCAGCTCAGTTTATTCTAACAAGTATTTCCCAGGATATTTCATCTATAACTTACGAAGCTTTAGGCAGGAACAAGTGAATTGAATGCAAAACTCTCTAATAGTTTAGAGGACGATAGTTTGCTACTAAGAAAATTCTAAATCCATGTGACTAGTGAAAAGAAAAAATGTTTATGTTTAACCCTCATTTGAGGATTGGAGTTGATGTGTTAACCAAAGCCAAGAGGTTTCCTGGCTAGTGTGACACCTGAAATGCATGATCACAATGGGAAATTTGAATCTAAGTGACTAGGAGGATCACAAACTTTAGTCAGATAAGGTACTTGCAGAGTTGCATTGACATGTAACTACTTGGTAAGTGTGATGGTTCAGTTTTATTGTCAACTTGGCCTTTTAGTAATCTTGGGTGGGTCTCTGATGTTGTTCACAGGAACACAGCACTCTTGTTAAGGGGCAGGATATAAGGAAACCCAGGGAAACTAGAAATGATCATCTCTTCCTGGCAAGGCAGTGCAGGGAGGAAACTCCAGAGACTCAGGAAGCCAATAAGTCTTGGGCAGGGTTGCCAGACCCCAGCCTAAGGCAGTGTAAAGGGGAAAGAAATTACTCTCCCTTCACTCCTGCCTGTTTTCTTGGTTTGTGTATGGTGTTGGTGATTGATGGTTTTTTTTCTTTCTGCTTGGAAATGTGAAAGGGTACCAACATCCTTCACCATTATGAAACTTCCCCTGAATCTGCAACTTCAATAAATCCTTTCCTCCCATAAAGTGTGCCTGGTTTGGAGATTCATCCCAGTAGATTTAGGGACAGCATTAGTTTATTAAATTTGGATTACAAATTGTCAGCTAAAGATTAGTGGTGATAACTTCTTTTTGAAAAATAGAACCCAGCCATTTATATAAGGCTTTGACTGCAAATATTAACAGTGGAGAGTTGAAGGTTCCCCAAATATCTTGGCAGAAAGTCTTCTCCACAAGGGCATGTTCTATGCATGTCCTTGCCTTAAAACTATGTGAATATTCATTCATGGAGAATAGTAAACTGACAGATCATTTGCTTTCAAGGAGTTATCCAGTTTTAAGATCAACCCATAAATATATAATATTGAATTTAGAATGCATAGCATATGATACATTAATCTGAAAGGTATAGAATTAGGGTAACTTTCTGCAACCAGCCTTTAGTAAGACTATTCTGGTGGACATCATGTACAACTAACAATCCATAGATCTAAATCTTGTTAATGCTCTATCTGATCTTTCATTCAGGCTATCAGACATTCTAAATATTGGGAAAAATGAGGTTATAAGCTTTAAGCTCAAATTGTAATTTCTGCCATATAGTAGTTGAAACAAATCTCACAAAGAATATCCCAATTGAATCTTTAATTTGCCTCTACGCACACAGTATTTCTATCTAAACTGTAGAGAAAATATATTTTTCACACATTATTACATTTTATACTTCTGCCTTAATTTTAGGATGTCTAACTGTATTTGCCCTGAATTTAATATTAAAAATAAAAACCATAGCATGTCTTAACATACAGACCCTGTGTGCTTTTCTGGTTCACTGAAAATATCGTTTCTCATGTTGTGAACCATGAAACCTTTTCTCTCTAAAACTATGCCAAAGATAAGCTGGAATCAGCTTTCTCATTGTGGTGAAAAAGAACCAGAACAAAAACAGCTGGTGTGAGGAATGGGTTTATTTTGGCTTACAGACTCAATGGGGAAACTCCATCAAGGGAGGGAAAGCAACGGCATGAGCAGAGAGTTGGACATCACCTCTGCCAAAGCACTGCAAATAGTGGCAGGCAGGTGTGCCAAATACTATCAAGGAGAAGCTGGCTTATAACCCCCATAAGCCCACCCTCAACAACACAGCTCCATCAAGTTTCCAGTACCCAAACTGCCATCAGCTGAGCACCAAGCATTCAGAACACATTTGTTTGTGGGGGTCACCTGGATCATACCATGACAATGAGAATTACAATTTTTCATACCTCATAGTACTGCAAGAAATGTTCACTTGACTCAAAGTGTTATGCTGAACTTTCCTAGAACACTTTTCTTTTTGTGAAGAAAACTAGCACTTAATATCAGAACTCAGGTAAATAGTCTCTTACCTGACAAACTATTGTTGATCTCTTTATTGGATCAAACATTGTAGATATGTCTCACAGAGACATTTTCTTCCCTGTCAAAATGCTATTTATTTAGAATTTATTATTGTTGTCTGTATTATTAGAATAATGCTTGATTTTTATTCAAGATAAAAAGTGTAATGGGTGCAATGTTTAGATGTCTGATTGTGGTGCTATTTTCAATGGCCTTGACGTGGTAGACCTGTCTTTTGGAATAGGTTGCTAAGGTGGGATTTTACAGTTATACCTATAATTATCCCTGGCACTTGGCTGTGTGCCTGCTCCAAGTTATTATGGGAACAGCTATGCCTGATGACATGATGGACTGAGCTTATCCTTCTATGACTTCCCTATCAGAATGGAATGAAACCACTTCTGAAGCCATGAGTTAAAGCATCTTCTGTGGTATATGCCAGTAGGCTATGAGTGCATCAATTTTGGTGATGTACTTTTACGGTTAGCATGAGTTTCTTTGTTTCCAGGCATGCAATTCATGCCTGCAGGTATGCAAATTGACAGGTATGCATACATTTCTAAGAAGTCCAAGAGATTCACTGTGCATATCAGATCTGGTTGCTTAATCTCTGCCATAAAAATGATAGCAGCACTTGTTGATCAAAGTGAAGGTCATTTGGAGTTAGCAGCATCCTAGGGCAAGTTGTTTGGGATACTTGAACCATGATGATTAAAGACCCCCTTGTAAAGAATGGCTCCATTTTATGATCCCTTATTAATATTCCCTGTTCACCTCAAGAGACAGACAGCTAAGAATGTTGCACAATAATGCTGATAGGATATGTTCTGCTTCACCCGAAGTTGATATTCAGGGGTAGAAACCCCTTATGTCTAAATATGAGTCAATGTCTCAACAATTGAGAAGAATAGCAAATGAGCCACAAAAATAGTTGTGAACGAAAGCGGCTGGTGATGTGGGATGTAGCCAGCAGAGAATGTTTGCCTAGTCTAAGTTGTGAGGGAGGTGAGGCTCGGAGTCCAACCTCCAGCACTGAGGAAGGGAGAGAGAGAGAGAGAGAGAGAGAGAGAGAGAGAGAGAGAGAGAGAGAGAGAGAGAGAGAGAGAGAGAGAGAGAGAGAGAGAGAACAAATTCTTCCATACAATACACGTGAATAAAATTTTATGATTTCCTTAAACTTTGGCATTTTATTTCTTCTTGGTGGGGCTGAAATGGCCAGAAAGGTAAGGTAATTGCTGAATGATGATTTCAGTAAAACAGCTAGATTTTAAGACAGCTGGCCACTCATTAAAGCTGGTTTTATCAGTTACAGAAACAATCTTTCAGTAAATGATAATTATAGTAACAAGAATTATATTGAATCTTTCATTTACTGAACTGAAACTGAGATTTCAGTGTAAAGTGATGACTAGCCTTCCTGTGGTTGGATATGATAATCTATGATCTCTTTTTGAGCTAACACTGAAAGTTCTAAAGTGTGATTTCAATATGGCAACTATGAAAAGCACAAATCAATGTCCTTTTAGCTTACTAGGTACTATACATTGAATTAGTGAGCTGCTATTAATAAGCACTAGGTCTACAAAAAATGTCTAATAATATTGTGATCAAGTATAAAAGTAAGAAATCCTCCCAGATACTATAGTCCATTTTCAATCCTAAATGCATAGGTTTCTTTAGACATTTTATTTATTTGTAAATCATTCTCTAGAAAATGTAAACTGGTTTAATGTCCCATATAAGATTGAATATTTTACCATCGGGTATACCTAAGGAGTAGGTATGTGGAGTCAAATATTTATCAAAAGAAACCAAGAACAGCTGACTATTTTTTTTTTGTAAATAGAATGGTAAAGTAAGAAAACTGAGGGTGTCCTATGAGACACTTTTAGCTTTTTCAAAAATAAGGACTTGTGTTTTCATATGAAAGACTTGCAAAGCAGAATAGTGCTCAGTTTCTGTAAAACCTCAATATCAATTTAAATTGAAATAAATAAGTACCTATTATTTAAAATTAAAAAGACATCTATTTGTTTATTTGCTTTATAACTCAAATATCTCTACTATAGTTTTGTTTGGTTTCATGACTTTGTGTGGACAATTGTTAATTAAAAATATTTTTCACATACATCAATTAAGGTTTACCTCCATGTCCAATTATTGTCTAAGTACATCGCAAAAGTTTAGGATGTATAATGCTTGTTTATTTGTGCAGCGTTTCATGGACACAGCGAATCACATTGAGTTAAAATCTTTTTGCTTCAGAGGAAATGGAAGCTATTTTCACCTTCCTTGCTGCTTTTACATAACTTTAATAGTTTATTAGGGGAGCACTCATCACCATCACATACTAAAACTCACATATAAGATAGACAATCATAAATTGTTAGGTATACAACTATAGATAAACTTTAAAGTAGTTTTCTATCACAAATCAATTTTATTAAAAATTCTCTGAGGAAAGAAAATAACAAAATATAACTCTGAAAATGTATTATGCTTATTTGAGGGAAATAATAAGAGAACAGATTTTCAGTGGGAGGGAGCAACCTGCTACCATAATGCCAGAAAAATACCTAATAGTTACAGACAGTGAATTAGACATTAGACACAATTTGATTTTTTTTAGTAAAGGCTTATATATTCATGTTTTAAATGCTGTTTTTAGATTTGCATTGAAGCAACTGAAAGTTTTATGTTCAGCTATGTAAGTGTGCATAGTTCCAAGGGATGTAACTAAAAAATCCTTTCTAACTAAAACTGGCATCTTATTATTTATAGGAATCTATTTAATCTTGTGGATAGTCCCATGCAAATAGAGTGGGGAAAGTAATATAAAATATTCAAATTATCTTGGGCTGGAGAGATGGCTCAGTGGTTTAGCATGCTTGATTGCAAAGCCTGACCACCTGGGTTTGATTACATGGTACCCACGTAAAGCCAGATGAACAATGTGGCACATATGTCTAGAGTTTGCTTACTAGAACTGACACTCCAATTCTCATTCCTTCTCTCTGCCTCTCTCTCTTTGTTTGAAAATAAAAATTATAATAAGAATTCAAATTATCTTTTTTTTATTTAGACATACATTAAAGTGTTTTTAAATTATTGGAAACAAAATACAGTACTTTAGTAATAGAAGATTAAAAGCATTCCATCAGTTTTAAAAGACAATATCTCAGAATTTTTACTTTTAAATACCCAATGGCATGAATAATTATAGCTATATGAACATACAGGGTTTATGTTTGGGTACAGTTTTAAATTTTGATTAACTATGTACATAATATTCTCATTTAACCTGATACACAAGAGTGAAAAGATGAATACAAGAATCAGAAGAAACTGTTGTGATATATCCACTTGAGACTACGTAGAACAAGAAAAATAGATCCTGTTACTATGAACAAAACAGAAAAGAGATCAAGATGTCAAATAATTATCAGTTAGCTACCACAAATGTTTCTCTATGCAAATATTTTGATATATATGTATGTAAATAATCTTTAAATAAATTATGCAACAGAAATAATTTAGATCTCTTTTCAACATACTTCATGACAGGATATATATATATATATATATATATATATATATATATATATATATATTTGACTTTGAACAAAGTGTAGTGACTAGTTGGATGCCATCCAATAGATAAATATGTTTAGGTTCCACTAGATCTTATGATTCTTTGGAAACTACTGTCATGAAATAAAATAAGTCAAGTGAATATTTATTGTATGTTAGGAAATCATGAGTGGTCAGTTTATCATGTAACAAGCTGACACCCCAAAACATTGGTGGAACTCTATTACAATAGAGTAAAATCTCTTGCTTAAATTCTACCTATTTGGAATTCCATGGAGCAGAGATGTTTGTGATGATAAGATTAATAATATTATGTACACACTTCTTCTATGTTAAAATTGATTCATTAGTGAGCAGTATTTTTGATTTGCCTTCTTTCAATGCATGCTTAATTTGATATCTTTTAGGTAAGTGTGAATGCAAAAAAAGATACATAGAAAAAATATTTAAGCTAATATCAAAATTACTCACTTCCTTTTCTTTATTTGACCTGCTTAAGCATTTTCTTTATCAATCATCAAAATGTTTCACAGAATTTTGGCAATCTGGTTTCCTTCCAGAAAAACAAGACATAAAATGGCTATCATTGCTTGGAGAAGCCAGGAGTGTCATGTGGGGTAGGCATGGCCTCTACCTTTATTCCAATATGGAATGCAATTACATTTTTAGTTAACCCAATGTTGTGAAAATTAAAGACTGCAACTTCAAAGCTAGATTATATATATAAAAATAAAAACATTGGTAGGATGCTGATCTATTAGTTCACCATTTTGAGGAAATTCCACTTCTAGTTCTAGGTTACTGTGGTGAGAGCAGAGGTTTCCTGCACACAAGATGAGTCAACTGTTTCCTGGAATGGTCCTTCATGCAATCAGATCCCCAACCACTTTCCAGGATTTCAGTGACTGAAAGAATAATCACATATGTGCTACGTGTGACAGTCAGGTGTGTGTATGGACCACCCCTCCCCTTCCAGCCCCTCCCCTTGAATGGGAGGTGTTTAATTAGAGCTACAATCTAGGTGCTAAAGCTGATTGGTCAAATATAAACCAATCAGTTGTCTCTCTGACTCACCTGGGGAGGACTTAAAACTAGCTTCCCTAGAGGAAGTAGGCCCCTCTTTCCCCACATGGCAATGGAGTAAAAGGACTGCTGACCCAGGCCTCAGTGAGGTAAGGGGGGCAGGCTCCAGGCTTTTTCTCTCATGAACCTCTCCTCATAAAGGGAGCTTTCTATTATCTTTTCTGGGACTGCTTATTTAGATAAATAATATAAATTCAGTTAAACTCTCTAACATGTGCTCTCCCCACAAGGGTGACAGGAGAATTGTGTAACTTCCCACATGATGACTGGGAAATTTCCCCATCCAACTTCCCTTTTCCTTATCTACTAAATTAGAATAAATGTGTAATTAAATTTTAATTCTGTCCCTGTGTACAATTCTTTGGCATTAGAGGACAAGAACTCAGAGTAGGGGGAGGGGGAAGGAATGATTCCAAAACTCTCTCTCCCCATGTTGCTTACAATTATTAATTATCAGCAACCCGTATCATAAGGACCTTGTTCAGTTCAAGTCAGAATTGGTCAGTTAGAATGATCAGGGGCTTTTCAACCATGACAATTGTACAGGGTTTCTTTATTTAAACTACTGACTTCTGGAGCTAAATAATTCAGCTGTCAATCTTATTGACATCTTAGTACTATAAACGTTAATAAACTGCATATTGGTATGTTTTATTCTTTTTTTAAATATTTTATTTATTTATTTTAATATTTTATTTATTTTTCAAGGAGAGAGAGAGAGAGAGAGAGAGAGAGAGAGAGAGAGAGAGAGAGAGAGAGAGAACACCAGGGCCACCACCTTGTGGGTCTGGCTTATGTGGGTCCTGGGGAGTTGAACCCAGGGCCTTAGGCACCAGAGGCAGGTGCCTTATCCGCTGAGCCATCTCTCCAGCCCTGTTTTATTCTTTATCAGTATTGTCCACTTGTTTTCCAGATAGTTAAGAAATAGAAAATAATTAAATTTTAGTTACTAAAGGAAAATTTATTTATTCTATATAATGGTTTATGTCTCTTAAAAATAGTTAAAATTAGAAATCTTTTTCCATATATTTCATTTTATTTTTCCTCAGAAATATGTCAGTCTCCCATGTGTGATCAGAGAAAACTACATATAAAATTCCTATCTCTATATTGATTATATTCCTGTGTGAGAAATTTAAACTATAAAATATAAACAACAGTGAAATAAATGAGAATGTGTTATGCAAAATATTAAATCCTTCCATTAAAAGGAGATAGCTTGGTTCTGAGATGAACTGATATATGATTTAGAACTCCAGAGCTGGCAATGTCAATAGGCCCACTCGAGGCAGCTTGCACAGCAAACATAACTACCAATGAGTTAATAAATTCTGCATGTAACCTAATTTTTAATAGCAATATTTTCAATTGAAAATATAGAGCAAGTGTTGTCAACACTTGAAATCAAAAAGTCATGTGAAAATATTTTATGCATAGAGCGTATATTCTAAACCTGTGGAGGGTCTGTGATCTTTTTAGCCTACATGCAAACTGACTAATGAGCCAGCCCTAGGAAGGCAAGGAATATGCTACCTCTATGAATCATCATGACAGCGGCTGCCATCTGGAATATATATATGAGTCATGTGACCTCTGACTCATACACAGAGACCACTTGCCTCTTTTTTGGGATTTCTGCCCAACAGTTGATATTCATCAGTAACACAGTAAGAATAGGTAGGAGATGTCAGGGCCTGGGGCTGTTGTTGACCTGTGGCTCAAAGAGAGCTAAGACAGTTTTTTTTTTTTTCATTTTGGGATGTAGGTAAATATCTCTGTGCGCAAACAAAAAGATGTTTTTACATCCATTACAGAGAGATAGAAACAAACATCCTCTCTCCAAAATAGAAAATATTTTCCTATCCAGGAATATCTCCATAAATAAAAAATGGCTGCAAAAGCTTTTGCTAAGAATATTCAGAGTGTGGAAGAATTCAAGAAATCCATGGGGAAATGTTTTGCAACACAAGGAAAGCTCTGAATGAATATGAGACATTTTCAGCTGTGGTATACAGTTTCAGCTTTCTCTTCAAAAGGTAGAAAACTGTGTAAGTACAGAATGCACATCCAATGTGAGCTGAATTCACAATGAATGCTAACATTCAACTTTAAAATAGCTTGAGAAATTGATATGGCAATACAAACAAATTAATTCTCTATTCTTCTAGTTTTGATTTGTTTCAAGCTCAAAATATGAAAAGGAAAGTAACACCAGACATTTCATTGCATAAAAGAACCAGACCATCAATGGGAACAAAAGTAGTAGTCACACACACACACACACACACACACACACACACACACACACACAAACTTTTATGAAAGAAGTTACAGTTTGTTCCAATGGTTCTATTTTGTGAATGAGAGACCTTTCCCTAAAAGTCTTCCAAAAGAATTAACTTTGATTACCATGGGCTCCAGTTGAATTAATTGAGATTTATTTATTTATTTATTTATTTATTTATTTATTTATTTATTTATTTATTTATTTATTTATTTATCTTTTCTGAATCTGCCACTCATGTTAAGGGTGAAGTATCAGAACTGGTTTAATCAATAATGGTGAATTTGAAAATGACCACCAGAGGGTGCAATGAGAATGGAAACAGGCCCAGAATTGGAGGATCCAGAAACATCCTGAACGGCCAGACTGACCTGTGCAGAAGGAACTACACAGTTGAAGGGTCAACATAAGTATTTGAGGAAGAAAAAAAATTGGCACAGGAGAAGTGTGAGCAGATGTAGAAATGTACATGCTTGGTTCAAATAGGTGTTAAACATAAATCAAATACCGATTTTAAGATTCTACTTACCAGTAAGTAATAAGACCAAAATGGCAACTGATGCTTAAACACCAAGTGCCATGAATAAGAATATTTACATTTTCCTGAGTGGTATGTCTGGTTGCTATTCTATACAACAACTCTATGGTAGTCAACTCTGTAACTCAACATGGCATGCCCTTCACAGCAGTGCTTTCAAAGTTCAGAACATCTTTCTTTAAAGGTATTCCTGTTTTCTACATGAAAAGGTAGGCTTTTATTTCCTTTACTGATATTGTGTATGTATCTTAAGAGACACAACTGAAATATGAGGCCAATTTTTATGATGATGAGAGCTCGACAGATTTGAAACCTATCACATTTAAATATCATTTTGCATTGTCCCATTCTTTTGAGGAGGAACACAGATCTATAGGCCTTGAGATGTGAAAGAGACAGAAGGATTTGAATATTTAAAACAAAAATTAATTATAAGGGGTCAATTTTAATCTTCAAAAAGTTTGCTTATGAGGTAGTTTAGTATCGAGTAATTAGCTTAGCCCCAAGAAAGTGAACCATAATTTAGACATCTTTCCTCTAAGGAAGTAATATTAGTGAATTCTATGAGTTTATTTCTACCCAGAGTGTCTTTCCCCTCATCAGAGTTGTACAGAAAATTCAACACCTCAGTCTGTTTCATTTCACATTAGTGATAAGTGTAGAGGAAAGCTAGAGAGAGGGAAACAATGACATGATAGTTAAATATTATTTGTATTTTTCAGAAGGTAGTGAGAACTATGGACAACCCAATTCCATCAATAAGACATAGGATGATGGCTGGCTCCCAGGCAGGAGATGAACCTCTCCTAACTCATCATCTAGAGCCCAAACAAAACCTTTGAGGAAGTTATGAGTTTAGCAAGAGACCTACCTCCACAGCAAGTCAGATAACCTGTGAAAGTATAATGGAGACAGACACTGAGGATACACAACACAATCCAAAGCAGAAATCCAGAGACTCTTAAGATCTCAACAATAAAGCAGAATTAAAACTCACCCGCCATGACTCAGGGAACTGAGAGCAAGAGGGTGCCTAAAATGGTGGGGGGGAGAATATCCAGAGACATCCCCCCCAGCAACAACACACAAAGACAAAAAAAAAAAACTGGCTACCTCTTGAACAATCCATAACCCTTTACCCCATGGATTGATCCAGTATGCCCAACAAAGGCCCACCAAGGAGGACTCCCAGTGGTTTGAGGACAGGGACAGGGAAATGGGGGTACCATCACAAGATTTGCTCATACAATGTATCTAATTATTGACCATAAATATGTCAAAATTAAGTTATAATTACAAAACACTGAGAAAATGCCTCTAATATTTCATCAAGATTAAAATTCAAAATCAATATAAACTTCCAAAAGTAACTATGATTATTAGTTATATTTTTGAAAGTAAAAATGAAGTGTTTTTTTTCTAATTTTTTCCCCTTAGATGAGTTCATAGTATTATTACATTATTATATTACTACTATGTCAATCGTTTTGTCTTTTATTTTAACTTTGCTGATAACATGGAGCTTGTAAAGTTACATGTGACAAAGGGTACCTAAGGGGACTGTGTTCATGGTAAGGAAAATAATTTCCTTCCTGACCATATCTAATGCTTTAAATTTCCCATAGAAAGAAACTAGCATTTGTGATTAAGCACTTATAGCAGAGTAACTAAATCCTATTGGACTTGAAGAAAGTATGTAAAATTTATGCAGTAATATTCAACTTGTGCCAGCGAAATAATTCATAGATGCATAAAAGACCCACCAAAAAGATATGAAAAATGCGAAAGCCTGTGTATCTTGCTATTTCCAGTCTCCCTCCCTTGAGATGTTCGGTTCAATTACCATCCCGATATTCTTGGCACATATGTTCTCAATTTGCTCTGTATCAATTTGCATTTATTTGTAGATTGCTGTTGGTAAAACATTTCTTAATGTTGTGTGAATGTACATTTATTTTTCTATCATCACAACTGGATTGAAATTGCATGGAGGACAAGTGCTTAATTGCCTCTGTGAGCCCCTGAGCTAGGACACGTGCTCAATAAATTTATTGCAAATGACTTTACTCTTTACTTCAGGACTCCTCTTCTCTGCCTCACACAGACACCAGAATGGAGAAGATTGCTTGGACAATACAAATAGTTTGACATTTTCATATTAAGTGATGGTGCATGAGAAAAAATGAGAAGTAAATAAAATTGAGAAAATTCAGAAAACAGAGGAAGAAAGAAAAACCATAGAGGTACTCCAGGGCATCATTCTTCTGCAAATGAAATTCAGATGAATCCACTTCTTTGTGCTTATGGCTTTAAATGGTTACTCAAGATTCCAACCTGGGTCAGTAGGCTTTGCCACCATGCACATTTAACTGCTGAGCCATCTTTCCAGTCCTGACAATGGCAATTTTTATATTTCATCATCATAATATTTATTTTATAAATAACTGTTAACTTTATAGCTCTGAGGCATGTGTTCTAAAAGCATCACACAAAAGCAATAAAATTATAAATAATTTATGTTAATTATTATTATTATTAATGTTATTATTACTAATAATGCATTATAATAATTATTATAATATTAATAATAATGTTATTATTATTAATAATGTAAATAATTTATAATAATCAATTTATTATAAATAGTTTATCATTTATGTAATAAATGATAAAGATGTAATAATAGAGTATATTAAATTATTATGATTGTTACCTAATACTGTTAAAAATATTTTTGGTATTTTTGTCATAAACTCTACCACGTTCAGAAATTTGGTAATACTAACAGTAATTTCATGAGGTAATATCAAATATATTTTATACTGAGAGTAAAGTTTAGGTGTATTTTTATATTTGACTTAAAAATAACACTCATGAGTTTTAGAATCTATCAGATTATCATAGAAGTATTTTTATTTGGGGTATTTTTTGGTATTTTTATGTAAGTAACAAAGAAAAAAGTTGGTCATTACAGATAGCTAAAAACAGGTACGTTCTTCAATAATTGCCTTTCACAGATCCAATAAAGTAACAATGCACATTATGTTTATAGTAGCTTTACTTGGGCTTGCCTAGTTTCCAAAATGTTTCTGTGATAGAAACATCTGCTTACTTTGCACATAGCTATAATAACAACAGAAAGAACATAGACAGTTATGTGAATTTCATTGTATAAAATTCTCCAAATAGGGAGAAAAACACTAAGTTAAAAAAGCAATCAAAGTTCCACATTACAAACTCATTAATAAAGTGCTTGAGACACCCAGGAAGGACTATGTCCAGTTCAAGTCCTAGCTACATAGTACAGTCAAACACCTCCCAGAAAAAGATAAATGGAGCATATGTTTTGGGAAAAAATCATAGTTATGTATTTTGACTTACATATTTATATAAAGATAGATTTCAAGGCATTTCCAAGGAAAACTTAAAGGTCTGATTTCTCCATGAGCTGGGGTGCATCTCTATAGATCTCACTCAGAATTATAGATTTTTTTACTTATAATTTTAATTATATTTGTGACACTGCACATATCTTTTTCCAATATTTATCCTTCTGGGGTTAGTTTCACAGACGGTTAGTGCAGTGGAAATGATTCTTGCAGGTAAATATAAATACCTGACAACTTGTGAATATGTTTTCCCCTCCTCCTTGTAATTTTCTACAAAGGCTCATGTAAAGATTTCACAGACCCAATTTACAGAGCTATCACTACAGGCTGAGATGAAAGCTGCCCTCTCACATTCATGAACTCATTGTGATGGCAGCTAAGGCACCTGAAAAGGAAAAAAAAGAAAGAGATTAATGATTTGATGTTTAGAAAAAAGGCAAAATTTTACAAGCAGTAAGATCAGTGATTGTCACGGTGTCAGCATGCAGTGGGGTAAGGGATGAAGAGCCATAACTCAGGACACTTTGAGAGTTGTGGAATTAATGATGAATATGTATTATTTTGTGTGGTTATGTTTGCATGAATCTAAAATATGTGGGACTTGTGTGTGTGTGTGTGTGTGTGTGTGTGTGTGTGTGTGTGTGTGTATGTTTAGGTCAGTTATTGATGTCAGGTGTCTATTACTCTCCACCATATTTATTGATGTAATGTTTCACTTGAACTTTTACGAAAAAGCAGGATCAGAAATAAGAGAAGACTGGCTTCAACAACAGAGATAGGCTTTATTTGGGAAAAAATCTGAGAAGGGCTCTGACCATGCAGGTCACAACTTCCCTTACAGACTAGGGGATACTTATAGGGTGGTGGGAGTCATTGGAATTCTTTGGGTGCTACGTAGTCCTCCTTAGCTGAGAGTCTGGGCCACTTCAGGGAAGGGACAATGAGACAGGTGTTTGGGCCATTCCAGGAAGGTGGTAATAGGGAGGGATGATTGGACCACTCTTTGGAAACAGAGAGTTACAATGAAATGACAGTCCAAAAATGGAGACATTCTGGTTCTAACAGAATGCAGAGCTCACTCCTAGACTAAGGAGCCAGCTTGTACCAGGGATCCTCTATCCACCTCCCAAACTCAGAGAGTGCAAGTAGCCCACCACACTTTCTCTGCCCTTAAGTGTGTGCTGGGGATCCAAACTGTGATCCAAGCACTTCACACAATGAGCCATCTTCTCAGCTATACATTCTAAGTTAGTTTTTTTTTAAATACCTAGCGTGAACAAGACAGAGTGGGACAATTGTGAAGGATGAGATGAACGTTAATGAATAATAACTAATTGTCATGAATGAACTGTACTAATGTTATGACTTGTCCATGCTTTCTAGCAATGAAACCCACTTGTCCTACAATCCACTCGTTCAGGGATGGCAACACTTCTCTTTGAGAATGCCAAGGCATGCATTTCTCAAGGAAAAAAAAATCCCTGCAAAAGATAAGCAGTGAACCACCTATAGGAGTGGCTTCTGCAGCTGGCACTGAAGCTACTTATAGGACCTTTCCTAATTCTCTTCAACCACTTGGTCAAGTGCATGGTATTTACAATGTACATGCTAACTTTTGTGGGAGAGACAAACAATGATGTAGAGAAATCATCCCAAAGAAGTATATCAGTTAATTTTGTAACCAAATTAAATTCAAAACATTAAAGGCATCTGTTCTACAGGCTTTCTCATTATCTATTATTTCTCTTCACATAATCCAGCCTTCCATTTAAAAAAAATCCTTCCTTGGGATGATATTTAGATCTTGCAAATCAGGAGAAAGCCAGCCAGGCTAGTGAAGTTTTTGAGGGTTTTTGAAAACAAAAGTCTTGCTATTAAGCCTCTTGACTGGAAAACACTTTCCAGCTGCCAGAAGCACAGTCTGAATCTTTGGTTTGTAAGTAAATAAGACTGGAGATCTAAAATGAAATTCCACATGTAGGAGTCCCATGGTGTATTATTAAATGTTACTCTACCACAAAAAAGTTCATGGAAACTTGGTATTTAACACTTTTTTACATACTTATTAGACTGATTGATGTACTCTGCTGAAAATAATTAGGATTTGATATTAAATTTTGCAATACGTCTTCAACTGCAACGTTGTTTAAAGGAAAACAAATCTCATAATTGAACATGGTAGGTTGTTTACCCTATAGTTTATATAAAGAACTTATACAATCTGATAGCTTCTGCTTTGTGCAAGATTGAGTGCTAAATAAATAAAATATGAAGTTCCTTATTTCAACCTGGAAATGTCTAGATTCATTTCAATTCATGTATAAATTATTTCTCTCAACCTCAAAATTACTTAAATGAAATTTGTACTTTCTCTTGGATGCCTTAGCTATATTGTAGTATTAATAGATATTATGTCACTTTCATCCTCCAGTACTGTGCCAATAATAGATTCATATTTCTGTTTCACTTTTTATTTTATTATTTTTCTTATTGTCCATAATGAGTTACATTATTTAATGGGCAAACAATGAGTTGTTACCCCCGGTTCCCCAATGCCCTTCTTTCCCATACCCAATCTGCAGGAAGAGTAGAAAGAAGCATTGGGACTTCTTATATCTTTGTGTATAAAAGAAGTCACATAGATTAGTGTCAAAACGAATATAAGCAGGGGATGAGGAGATGAGGAGATGCAACACAGCAGGGGGACCTGAGTTTGGAACACATACTGCCTTGAGGCTTTGTTACAAATCCTATAGCACAGAAGCATTTGATTAAGTTTGTGGTTGACACCAATCTGAAATTGAAACTCACTGTCATAGATGAAAGAATCTAGATTTAGGATTACCCCAATGCTTTGAAAAGACATGTTGAAATCATCAGTTATAGGATTAACTGAGAAAAATGAAGTATTAATATATGCAAATTTCAAATGATTTTAAAATTTATGGAATGTTTCTGTGCCATAAGGATCAGGCCTAAATTGTCATAGTTATTAAACTTCTATTAAGAAGACTACAATAAATATATTACAGTCTTTGGATAGTATTATTCTGGGAATCATAGAATAACATAAGTAACATAAGTAATTAAAATGTAACCTTCCAACTGAGCTCCTGCAGTTCCTAGTGATCCTGGAAGCAGCTGGGTCCTGTGAAGAGCACAAATAGGTTCATGAATGCTTGTCTTATTACAAACCTGACTGGGAGCAAAAATATAGTAATTCTTTTGTCCATTGATGGCTGAGTAGGATCCATCAATAGGGTTTCCTATTAGTTACTCATACCCTAAGTTTTTCTAGGGTACATGATTCATGTGAATATTCTTTCCTTTAGGACTTATTTCTTGAATACTCACTATGTTCCAATAATTGTTGTATAAAATATAGATTCAGTAATGAAGAGGGAAGGTAAGTTCCATCTTGCAGGTGATTTATTTTGGTATATGTAATGAGATAATAAATAAATAATGAGTAATAAAACATACCAATTCAAATAGTTGAAAGTATTGTATAGAGAAGAAAGATGTATATCACCATATAGTAATTAGCATGAGCCATTGTCACCAGGCTGAGCTGTAGAAAGACCAGAAGCGATTTGACCACAACACACCTATATTAAAACAACACATTGCACTCTATGTATAGAAGTAGTTATTGTTAACGACAGATGCTATTGCTTATTTAAATAAGGATATTATGAACATGGGATCTTGGGGTGTGACGAGGTTTTGTTCCAGTCTGTTCCCTTCATGCTTCCTTTCCCCTGTCTCCTTGCTGTCCCAGGGTCCCAGTGTGTTCTCTGCAGCTCTCTCACAGGTCTGAGCACTTGAACGTGAGCACATGGAGGGAAACAATCCAGGTGAAGGTCTAACTACCGAAATCTTACCTTTCCTTAAAGTGTGGGTTCATGACAACTCCAAAGACCACTTCTGCAAGCCTGCTTCGAAATCTTCTAAACAAATTTTGACACTAAACTTCAAAGTTATCATGTGGTGCTGCATCTTGTCTTTTAAATTGAGGCTGCTGAAGTTTATTTTTGGTTTTATCTTAGAATGCCTGGGTGGCCATTCCTTATTTTTCCGTCAGCTCAGCAACCCATTTATAAATGGATATAATATTTAAAATAGACTCAAAGGGCTGTGTTAAAATTAATTCGTTTTTCACATGGTACACTGAGATTTTTGCTTACTGCTTCATTTAGGAAAAAAAATTATCTAATTCTAAGAATAACTTAATTATGTCATGGTATGGTCTAGAAAAATTAAAGTGTGAGCACTGTGTGGGTAATTTTTCAAATCTAAGTAGATGTATGAATTCGTAACAGATATTTAAACTGATGTGTTTCCTATATTCTTTGATGAGTTGTAATTAGGAGAGGGTCAATTGCTTACAAAGTGTGTGTGTGTGTGTGCACGTGTGTGTGAGTGTTTGAGAGAGAAAGAGAGATTTAATTAATGCATCAACTATAGTTTATAGACTAGAGAATAAGCAGTGAGATGTGGAAGTTGGAGGGTGGCTCAGACTCATGGCAAACTAAGTGGTAGAAATTGAAACAACCCTACTTCAGGCTTTGAAGTGCACTCCTAAGTACTTTAAGTGTACATAATGGGCAAGTTATGTACACTTCTCAGAATGCTGAATGCAGGCAACGCTATTTAGGACTTATAATAACATTGACTAACTTCCCATATTTTCCCTACATTTCCCACATCTTCTCCCACATTTTTGTATCCCTGAAAGATTTGCTTACATAAGGGTGCATGTATCAATCACATCAGCAAACTTCATTAAAAGAAAATGAAAAGATTTCACAGGAATAACCTAAAGTTAACTTCACTGAAGGAAGATATTAATTCAAAAACTAATATGCTATTGCATTTCTATTATTCTGTGTATATGTGATAGCATAAGCTTAATAAAGTAAAACTGTGTAGAAATTAAATAATGCTGGCCAAGTTCATGGTCACTATAATAAATACAAAATAATGCAAATGTGAGTTAAGTAATGAATATTCATAAACTGTTGAATTCCAGGATTGATATAGATTTTCTTGCTAGGTATTACAATAAATAAATTTCTAAATAATCATAAATTGGAGGAAACTAGTATGTTTCAAGCACAATTAAAGAGCAAATATAAAAAATAGTAAGTAGTGTTTAATGCTTGGTATTATAGACATCTCAGGCTATATCCTGAATAACTCTCTGAATCACAAAGTTTTTTGCACATTCTTAGCAATCCCCCATTTAAAGAATAAATTGTATCTCTTATAATTTGAATTTGCAATGATTCGTTTTTAAAAAAAAAAGGTAAAAGATTATTACTTCACCGTTTGAAACCAGCCTTTATCTAATCCTCCCAAAGCCCTTTTATGTCACTTGCATATATTTATTTTAAATACAGACAATAACTTGTCAAAGATGAATCAAAGAACCAGTGCAAAGAGTAGCAGGATGGCAAAAAGTTCTCATTTTTTTTTTTTACAAAATGGGTGAAAATAACTATGAAACTTTGATTTCAATATTAACATATTAAGATTATTTTGTTAATTGGTGTTTTGTGCAGTTTAACTATTACTCAAAAACTTATTAGAATTTCTTGCTCTGTAGCTCCATTTGAGTAAGCTGGAGTTGATTAGGAAATGTTGAGGAGCATGTCTTATTAATCATTACTCCTCATGTTCTCCAGACCTGGGTTTCACAACCAGCTGAGACCCAGATTCTTGGGGACCAAGGTATTTAATTGAGAATAATTACTTTTATAAGTTTGTAGTACTGGGGCCGAGTAGATGGATCAGTGAGAAAAGTACTTGTCACACATGGATGGAAATCTGAGTTCAGATCACCAGTTTGCTGTGTAAAATATTGGGTATATTGGGCATAACTGCAATCCCACTGGTAGAGAAGCGGAAGAAGTTAGACTTGGGCTTATTGGCTAACGAGTCTGGTCAAAGTGGTATGATCTAGGTGTAGTGCAAGATACTGTACCAATATAATAAGGTGGAGATAACTGAGGAGGTCATCCAGCCTCATCCTCTGCTTGCATGGGTTCACATACACAATGATTCACATACACACAAACATATGGACATGTATACCTAATGAAGGCACACAAGACACAAATTAGGAGTGTAGTGTATATGTTTAATTTCTATTTCAATCAACTTCCCGTGTCTACCCTGTTCTGTGATTATTCTGCTATATTCTAGAAAGTGCTCAGCAGCATTTGCAATCCTACATCATGTCTCTTTTTTATTGTTCATGTAGATAAACTTCTAGCAATAGCCTGTAATGACTGAAAGGGATTGTGAGAACTAGACAGAGTTCTTGATGCAGTTGAAAAACTAAGCTGTTGGTCCAAGCAGACCTGGCAGTTGAGGGGTGATAAAGAAAATATTTAACATTTTGCACAAAAAGACATCAACAATCACATTCATCCACCCCTCACTCCAAGGGAGCACTAGCCACTGCAACAGTTTGGCTCATGTGTGGAGATTAAAATTCCCTCCTTCAGCAGTGGTAGAATGTTTTCTCTATGATCTATGGTGAAATTAGTTGGCCCTCACTTCTGCCTTTTCTCTGCTGCCCTTCAAGATGAAGTATAACAAGTAGAAGATTTGTCTTTAATATGAGGCTTTCACTAGCCTGTATGTATTCTATTCTTAAGGAAACTGTCTGAGAGTGAGGTCAGATTGTCCACACGTGTGTACAATCAGATGAGGTGCAGGCAGGAAGATGGAAACATGTTTGTTTTTCTGTGTCACCTTTCTGACTGTTTTTCAAATTTTGCATTATAGTTCCCACAAAAGCAAATGCATCAATAAATTCTAAACCAAAAGAAGGAAGCTAGGAAGGGTGGAAGGAAAATTGGAGGGAGAGATGGAAAAATAAATGGAAAGGAGCGAGGAAGGAAGGGAGGGAAAAATAAAAAGAAAGTAAGGACAAAATGAGTAAAGGAAGGAGAGAAAAGAAATTAAAAAGGGCGGAAAAAAGAAGGAAGGAAAGAAAGAACTAAAGAATGAAAGAGAAAAAGGGAATCAGGAAGAGAATGGAGGTGAAAGAGGAACACAGAGCAGCAGAGACAGGGAGGGAGTACCTGGGAGAAGAGGGAGGTCAGAACTGCCATCCCAAGAAGCAGAGCAGCAAGGTCACCCAGTGACTCAGTGTCACACAGCTTGCATTTGGCACCCAAACATTCCACCGAAGGAGAAGCAGTGAAAGGATTTCATGTGACAACAGTGGGGATTAACTGATTCTGAAATTCTTCCTTTGATTTGCTGCAATACCTTTGAAAATTTCTTTAAAAATAGTAAAAATGTTTTCTGCCTCTTAAAGGTCCCTTAACATCTCCAATACCTTTAAGTTTTTTTTTTAAGAACAAAGACAATGTATCACAACTTACTTTTGCATTAATGCTAGAAGGGTTTTGAGTTGAACTTATTGTATCATTCTTTATTTTAATTCACCAATATTATTCTTGAGAACAGTTTAGGAGCTCTCATTGGAACATTAATTTTCAGGATTCTATATTAAGACATTTGTTACCAGGAAATTCACACCTATGTATGTAGCTTGGAAATATCAATTGTTATCTGACTTAATATAAAGGTGATTACATGTAAAAAATCATTTCTTCCCAATAATGGCTCTTCATCCTAAGACCCCAATTATATACACTGGGAATGCTAGTGCCTTACTGACTCCAATATAGTTAGATAGAACGTTTTAACTTTTGGATTGAAGGTAATTGATTTCTCACTTAATGGAGATTAGTATCATTTCGTCTATTGATGCTATCAAAAGTAATACAACTATATTTTAAGATCATATACAAGTACACAAGCATGCATACACATCATACAAATCTATTTTAAACAATTAAACTGATGTTTTTTAACTTAGAAAGCTATTAAAATACTTAAATCTTCAAAAAGGAAGAAGGACTGGAGAGATGGCTTGAGCTGGAGAGATGGATTAGAGGTTAAGGACTTTGCCTGCAAAGCAGAAGGACCCAAGTTCAATTCTCCAGTACTCATGTAATGCCAGATGCACATGGTGGCACAGGTATCTGGGAGTTCATTTGCAGTTTCTCTATCTGCCTCTTTCTCTCTCTCTTCCTCATTCCCTCAAATAAATAAATAAATAAATAAAAAGAATAAGAATGTAAAAAAAGAAAATTAAAAAAGGAAGGAAAATACTTTAAAATTTTAGGCACTCTTTTCTTTGTAATCTATTTCCTTTGTTAGCGAGAGGCCTTTTCTGTGAGAATTCTTCAATTATTTTAGCTTCATGTTTTTTTTTTCTGCATTTGGAACATTGGGTTGTATCAATGGGTATCTTGGTTGAAATTATTGAGCCTGTTAGCAAACAAGATCTCTGTTGAAAATTGAAGATTACATATGCTAAATGCTCACACAGTGAGTACAGTGATTCACAGAGTAGAGGCTATTTTATTATTTAACAAGTAAATGTGATGTAATCATTCTTCCACATATAAAATTTGGAGAATAGTCCACATACAAAACCTCTAGTAATTTAAAATGTACTATAAGAACTGTTTTAGTGCTAGGCAATTTTTTCAACTTTTTAATTTCAGAGTGTACATTGTGTTTGAGTTTTGCATTGCATTCATCTTAGCACTTTCAGAGGAATAGTGTCTCTTATTAAAGGATTCTTAGCATATTTATTTTGCATTATTATGCATATTAAAGTGTAACCATGTAGAACAATAATCAATAGTATGGTGGCATTCATATTTTTAATTCATGCTAGGCTGCCTGGAAATGGTTTCTATTTAATATTGCGTAGAAGTTAATAATGGCTGATATGCATAAATATGCTCATCTGGGAATTATATTTAGCTACTGCTTGAATTTCAACACAAGCTAGCAACTTAACACATGATTTCTCTAAGAAAGCTACATAGAAATATTTCTGCGGTATTCTGGTTGGAACATAGGATAATCATACAAATGTCCAGCAAAGAGACTTAGCATGCTATCTTTTGTTTTCCTCACTGTGTCCATATGAATTTCACCATTAAGTAATTTTTTTTAGTCAGGCTCTGTCTCTGTAGCCTAGTCTTGCCTTGAATATATTGGTCTCCCTGATGCTAAGAATGTAGGCATAAACTACCACACATGGTTAATATTTTAATGACCTAAAAATTCCTCATTTTTAGTAAGACAATAATAACAAAGCAAGCAAGCAGAACATATAAATAAAGTTGAGATTAAAAAGTATTCCTCAAGCTGATGGGAAAGCTCAGTGGCTTAAGGCACTTACTTGCAAAGCCTGACTGCCTGAGTTCAATTCCCCTGTATCCATGTAAAACCATGTAAAGTGCCACATGCATCTTGAGAATGTTTGCAGTGGCAAGAGGTCCTGGCACACCCGTCTTCACTCTCTTTCTTTTTTCTCACTCTCTCTTCTTACAAATAAATAAATAAATAAAGCAAAATCATCATTACTAACTTACACATAAGCATGTGTAGTGTGTCAATACAAGATCTGCAACTCATCAGCCTTTGTAAATGACCATCACATCCTCTCACTAAACTATTGAACAACTCTTAAATTTTATGTTGAAACTCAAAAACAACTCATTTCAGAGTCATTAAAGAAAGTGGGAGACAAAGATAATAAGAAAATGTAAAAATATCATGACAACAAATTGCGAAATGAGGGAAGTAATGTCATAATTAACAAATCTTTCATGCAGAAAAAGTAGAATTAGTGGTTATGATACAAATAATTGAGTCCTGTTTAAACTTGCATGTCATTTTGAAAACCTTACATTAAAATAATTATTGTTTTTATAATAATAATATATATAATATATATATATATATATTACAGCCACACAGATCTAAAAAGAAAACTCAAATTTTCCTACCTCTATGAGGGTGTGTACATGTTTACCTCAGTTACCCCGTAGAGAAGAAAACTGCCTATTCTTTAGCTTGACACTAATTTTCAGCCTGAGGAAAGTAATATAAGAGAGTATGAAGGCATGGGCTTTATAATAAAGGCCTGACAGAACTTTAATTATCCTCATGTTATTTGAGTGCTACCGTAGTTAATTCTTCCACATACTGATATGAAAAGCAATAGTAACTTGAAATGTTCAGGTAACATGTTGTTATTTACTCCTCCTACACTTTGAAATCTCATTATAAATTTTGACACCTTATTTTGCCTGACTCTTTCTGTTCTCAATCTTGATGTACTCTGGTACATCCAGAGAAGATATTTTCCATTTAATTTTTACATATTATTTTGTGCCCTTCCTTCTTTTATAAGAGCACTGCAGTTTTTTTCATTAACTCAGTATTGGCATAGTGTTTACTCAATGAGTGATGGCTTTCGATAGGAGTGTCAGCTCATATTGTGGTCTCATTGTTGTCTCACGATGACACCTTACAAGACGCGGACATCACTATGTATTTCGAAAGTAGCATTGATTCTCATTCCTCAAGTATTTGGTAGTGAATTTTAAATTCACAAATGATTAACTAAATATGAAAAGATGGCTTGCAAATTATTAAACCGATTTCTTTCAATCGAGGGTGAGCAAATTTCCAAATTGCTTCAGGAGTAGGAGCATAGCCTGAGCCATGGGCTGTGCCCTGAGCTTATGTAGAAAGGTCATGCCTTTCTAATGCTAGGGAACCTAGTCCACATTTCATTTCCTAAAGTGCAATGGGAGGAAGAGCTCTTTTGAATTTCCACAATGATATAGATGGTAGATTTTGTTGGTTACTAAGAGTAATCATCCAGCTTTGTTAACAGAAACTGTCCTATGTACGAACCCTAGTTATTTCATTCACATCTATCCACAATGACCATACATTATTTGAACATTTTTTCCTCTTTTTGCCAGGACACTGTCTGAATTTTCACACATTGTTTAATAGAAACTACAACCTGATCTCTCTCCTTTAGCCCTTTTTCCCATTCCTAGAAAAATACCAAAAGGTAATGTTGAAATCCTTTTCCTTTTTGTCCCAGCAACGTGGATATATAACTTGTATCGTGAAAAAAAACCAAAGAGTACTTTACATAAAAATACAATGAAGAGATGTCAAAACACTATCCCCTCAAAGAAATAGTCCTCAGCAGCTCAAAAACAACATACATACATACATACATACATACATACATACATACATACATACAAACATACATACATCATAGATACATAAGGTGAAAGTGAATATCTACTCCAGAAATATGCTTTTTATTTGCAAATCTTTTCTTCAAATAATACTGAACATGTACAAATTCAAATGTTGTGTCTTTGCCATGGGCATGTTTTTCCCTGGAGAATGAGAACACACCTCTATTTACTCCAGCTATGGCTTAGAAGACAGATCAGTGTATGATTGCACCAAAACCAGTTTTGGTGAATCAATGAGCTTATTGGCTTTACTCACAGAGCGTGAAGACTTGATGAGAGGACCAACAAGTGACTCAAAGGCAGCTGCATTACCTGAAAGCCTTCTCAGCACAAGTGACAACCCACCGAAGCTGCATCTCTGGAGCTCCATGCACAAGCTGCAAGCAGCCCAGCTCCAGTGCTCAGAGAATCTCACCTCAAACATAGGGAGGGTTCTTGCAACCTTCTTTTCCACAGACTTGTTGATTTCCTGATTCTCCTGAGCTTCGGTCCTCCCACACAGAGAGAATGTTTCAATTCGGAGGAAATTGATGTACAGCAGTCTTAAGTAATAATGTATACAACTATATGAAACAAATATGTAATAAATAAAGTTGTAAAAGTATGTTTGAGAACAGTGAGCTCTAAGCTAATATGGAAATGGCAAGAAGCCAGGAGAGCATCCTTGACCCCAAGTCACAGAAGATATAAGCTCATTCTGGATTTATATGTCTAACAGGAATCCAAGAAATAAATACAAAATGAGTTCCTAGTCACTATCTTGGTAAATATACCTTAGTTATAAACTTGATGAAAAGCAATTCTAATACTCAAAGGTTATAACCTGAGAGTCTCTGTTTGTTTAAGAACAAATAGCTTGGGAAATGGTGTTCTCAATCAGAAACACTTTCAACCTGTGTATGTGTGTCTGAAGTGTGTGGGAGAATAGACGCAGGTACATTACAACGGATATGACGAAAGACTGGGAGTATTGGTGGAAAAGTCATCTTTGTCTTAAATTGGAACCGTGAATTCAGTAGAATTCTGATCAAATCTGTTTTGGGCCATTCTGAATGTTCTTGCATAATGTTAAAAGCTTCTCTGAATTTTTCTCATACAATTCAAACAGAATTTATATTAAGACCATCCAAGCAAGCATGCATCACTCAACCCATAAATGGGGCATAAAGGAAGTCTAAAGTAGTTCCCAATTATCTAAGAATATACACTTAACATATGGCACTTTAAAAGCCAAGGGACTGTATGACATTTAGTATCTTCATCCAAAGAGTGGAGGTTTTACCTCCATAATTAGAACCAGAGTATCCTAAATGCAAAGGCAGATGGAGGAGAAATATAGAAAAATTCCAAGTACTTAAAATTGAAATTACCCAGTCTCACAGCTTAATTCTTATATTTAATAGGGGAATATTTATATACACACATAGCCATATATCAATTCTTTATTCTGTTCTATCTAACATAACAAAATGCCCCAGACTGAGTGCCTTATAGATAACAAATTTATACTTATTCAGACTTTGTCTGGATTTTGGAAGTGCAGGACGAATGGACCTGCAAGTTCTTCCTTCCTGAGTTGTTGATCATGGCTGTGCTGTCATAGTTGTTCTCTTCCTTACCTCTGCCCCTGGGGAGAATAGACAAGTGCTCAGGTCTCTTCCTCTTCAAATAAAGACGCAAATTCTTTTGGACTAAGATCCTACGGGACCTCACTGATCATTATGGTATCTTATAGGTCAGATTTCTGAATACAGTCATGATATGGATTGATATGGATTCAAGTTTCTGTATTGTTGGGGGACACACAGTTAGGTCCATAACCTCAGGGGAGAAATCACTGCATGAAAATGTTAACATCATTATCAACAATTACATCATCAAGATAGCTTCCACTCATCTCCTGGTACACAACAAAAACTGATCCCATCCCCAAGTTCAATTTTTGATCATGTTGAAGTTAGGTGAGTCAACAATAAAATTTAATAGCAAACTTGGGAAATTTGGTAGAGTGAAAAGCATCAGTACTTAATTAGGATTGAATAACAAGTAAAAATACTTAGCAAACTCAGTCATCATTTGTTCAGGAATTAATTTATAACCATACAACATTATAAGCACATCTACCAAAGATTTAGCTAAGAACTTCCTCATTATTCTTGAGATAATGTCTTCTTCCCATAAATAGGTATTAATAGCTGATATTATTTTATTACCAAATTAAGTTGAAGTGGCCAGATGGTGAGAGCCTTAGAAAAAATATAGCTGGTGATGTTAAAAGAAAATCGGTCATCAATCTCAAAATATTCCCAGCACAGAGGTCTGCATAAAAGAAAAGTTTTTATGAATTTAAATTATTGTGAAAGGGCTTTCTTTCACAAAAAGAAGCACAGTAAACTTTTTTTAAGGGGTAGAAAAGGGACAATTGTGAAAAATATATGATATTTTTATGATCAGCTGTAGAATACTATTTTCCTTGGATCTTGTCTGGTTCTCTCTCTTTCTCTCTCTCTCTCTCTCTCTCTCTCTCTCTCTCTCTCTCTCTCTCTCTCTCTCTCTCTCTCTCTCTCTCTCTCTCTCTCTCTTCTCTGCCTTCATTATGATTATCCCAAGTCTTCGATGACTTACTCATATACTTCCACTGAGTGTACATGATCACCTCTGCTTCTCTGCTTTCCAAAGACACATAATCACACTATTCATGACATTTGCAGACATTTCTTTTGCTCTTGTACTTGCCTAATTCTGAGCCTCTTGAATATTACTGGGCTACTATGTTTTTTTTTTTAGTTAAGAATAATCAAAATGTCTTTGTAAAGACAAAAGATAGGCAAATCTGTGATGACTTTTGGAATTTAGAACAGATTGCATTATTAAGAATGCAGAATAACCCTAACTTATTTATGCAAGGTATTTAGGTTCAATTGAAATACTTTTAATTTTTTTGTTTAAGAGAGAGAGAGGAGAGAGAAAAGAGAGAGAGAGAGAGGAAGCCAGTACCTCTTGCCACTGCAAATAAATTCAAGATGCTACTTCGTGTGTCTACCTTTACATGGATACAGAAGAATTGAACCTTGACAAGTATTGAAAAAATGGAGCTCTAGCTGAGACAATTAAATGTGGTTGCTCTACATATTTTAAGCCTTAAATTACAGGCATAGTTGGAAATACAAGCATTAATTAGACCATAGTGAATTCTATATCTAGTGGCAAGCTTCAAACCGTTCCAAACACAAGAAAAGGTGGGCAGAGTTCAGAGAGAAAGGCACTAGTTATACCCAGGCAAGCCTTCTCCAGCCATGTGCTTAACAGTTCGTGAAAGTCCTCAGTCTTTTTATGAATTTAGAGTCTCCCCAGGAGTCACTGCCATCTGAAAGAGAAGCTTCTTTAGGTAAAAGTGAATGTAGCTTTAAAACATGGACATGAATATAAGTATTTAGATAGTAATTTAATGGGAAAACTGCATTCATTTACTCAAACAAAAGCACTAGCTTCTCTGAGGCTTATGACCTCTTCAACCATACATAGGCTTTTGATGAGGTTTTCAGTAGCAGGCATGAATTCCCTCCCATGGAGCAGGTCTCAAGTGCACAGATTTGGTTTTTAACAATTATGGCTGAGTTTTTTTAATGTTCTTCGTTGTTGTGGGCAGGGATTAAAATACAAGTTTTGTAGGAATGCATGCGTGTGTGTACATACACACAAATATATGTGTGAGTGTGTGTGTGGAGGTCATCTGACAGCCTTGGGTACTGCACTGCATGAACCCTTTCTACTTTTTTTGAGTCAGCATCTCTTATTGGTCTAAAGCTTGACACTAGGCTAGCCAGGCTGACCTGGGGGGGTCAGTATCCACTAGGTCCATTTCTTCAACATTTGCATTATAAGTATGCACCACAATATTCAGCTATTTTAAACACAGATTCTACAGATCAAACTCAGGTCTTTATGCTTGCATAGCATGCATTTTTCAGAGTCATCTCTCCAGCTCAAAATATAGCTTCATTATCAATATTCTACGAGCATGAATTCTCTATTTTTGCAATAAACCAATCATAGGTCAATACTAATTGAAAAACAATCATATAGAAAGTAATATGAAAATTATCTTATATCCTAAATAATACATGGTAGCAACTACTTTTTAAAATTACAATTGTATTTAGTGTCTACAGTATTATCTGCAACGTGGAGGTGACAAATAGCAATTGAGAGGATTGCTTAACTTCAATGATGACACCATGGCATTTGATGTAAATTTCTTGAACGTCTGTGGACTTGTTCATATGCAGACGTTATTGAACTAGTCCCTAGTAGTTACTCAAGAATGGCTTCACTAATAAACAGAAGGGAACTAGCCTTTTTAAAGGTGAAACAGTGAGCTGCACCCTAACCTTTTGAGACTAGAACTGAAATAAATCTTATGAGCTGCTAGATTTTTTTAATCAACTTTGTTTTTTCTCTTCCTTACGTACTAAGATGAATTTTCAAGTTAGTGCAAATACACAAAAGTTTACATATGATAAACAAATCATTTTTGATACTTATTTAATTTTCAAGGGAGCCCAATTTCCAAAGGAAAACTTGCAGATATTTATGTAGGTATTAATCATAAAAATAAAACTCAAGGAGGCACATGCATATATGAAATCCTTTCCCATATCTATGAAAAAATATGTCACAAATAAAGTTTATTTTCATTAATAAAAGGAAAATATTTTATAAGATAAATCTAATGGTTGTTTTCTCCTCAAAACCACATGGGAGACTACTTAACCTTCTATAATCATGACATGCAGAACCTTAAAAATTTATCATAGGATTTATGAATTCCTGACTTATGAATTTATTTCCAAGACTGTCTTTTCAAAACCACAGTAGTGAAGTTTTGAAAAAATGCAACTTTCATGAAGCATCAGGAAAGAAGCATCCTTCTTATGAGGATGAAGGTTTGGCACCCTCCAGAGGTAGTGTCTCAGCACTTCTAGTCCTGTTTGTGTTCCTCTTTAACTCCAGGTAATAGTGGAGGAAACTGACTCTCCAATTATGGATGGACAAATGTGATGTAAGCATTCAGAAACTAGATCAATCCACTCTTAATAAAAATATGAATCTTAATATCTGGTTGAGTGAATGAAAAAAACCCATCCGATTATAAAGGGACATTCTTTTCTGTTTCATTAATTTTGAAGTGAATAGCAATTTTCTTCACATCCTACTGAATAAATTTCTTCATTAGCACAAATTCATACAATGCTCATTTAGATGAATGCTTAATTTTATGGGCCGTCATGGTGCATTTTAAACATGTAATATTTTAAAATGTTTCAACTGTCTCTTCGATTTCTTTTGTGAAATGGAATTTATTCATAGAAAAAATATATGCTAGATATCATGACAAGAACAAATAAGAGAGAGGAAGTGGGTGGCACGCAAGAAAAACTAGATTGCATTTGGAAATGCCAGAATCAATACTTAAATGCCTGGATCTCAATTAAAATAGATAAGCCAATAAAATTTAAAAAGAACAAATGGAAAATATTCAATCTAGAAAAAAAGTATATTTAAGTTGTTATTTCAGGTAAGTTCACATACAAACATATAAGCGGTCACATGTATTATGTGTGTAAATACATGCATGTATTTACAATCAAATGCATGATATAACCAATAAATTTAAAGGGAAAAATCAGTATTAATTCTAAATTTCAAAGTATTGTAAAATGTCCACAAATTTGGAAATTTTGTAATTTTGACATAAATATTATTTTATCTTCAAGGAGTTCAACATTTTATAAAACATTCAATTCTTACTCAAAACTAAAAGACTGTTTATAATATATACACACTTGTGTGTGTTTGTTTATGCAACAAAATTTCAAGCAAGCCACATTAACTGGGTGCAATGTGAGAAAAATGAAAGAAGTAATATTTTCAAAGTGGATAATGCTGCGATTATCCTGCATTGCAAACAGTAGATAAAGCATTATGCGCACAGGCTATTTCAACATTTATAAGAAATGCCCATCTGAGGGCAGAGCACCGGGGTGCTGCTCATAAATTGATATGTCTGGAGACAACTGTGCAAATAAGATAACCGGTATTCTGAAAAATATATGCCCCCCAGCATTACCTGCTGCTTCTGTCTAGTTTCACCCTCCCAGAAACAGTTTGGGTGATACATTAACTATCACAACAAAAAAAAAGAATCTTTTTTTCTCTTTTAAAATAAAAAATAAAACTAACAAATCACCCTTGAAACTGATAAGTAATTGTATTCAGGGTGGAGCGGGGAGAATGAGATAAAAATATTAAATAAGAATTATTTTTCTCTTTGATTGATATTTTACCTGTGGGTATATCACAGCAGTTAAATAGTAGTGAACAAAAGAGAACATATCTTTCACTTGAAGCAGGATATTCTATACTTCAGAAAATTTCTTAGTAAACTCAAACTTGTTTATGTGAAAATTTCCTGTGATGTATATTTTTAAAAATCCTCCTTCACTATTTAGTATTAAAAATGTTGCTGTTTACATTTACTTCAACAATATTTTGAATCCATGGAGGTAAACACTAAAAACAAGAAATAAAATTTCCACTTGAAACTGAAAAAAAAATTACAGATTTTTCAGCCTGTTTTCTTATTTAATCTTCTACATTATGTTTTTAAATTGCATTTCTAGGACTTGTCTCTTCCTTCCCCAAATTTGGTTGTGTTATCAACACAATGGAAGTTTCATGTTTTTAGATGAAATGTCATATGACATGATATTATAACTGAAAGACCAGTTCTATTTAATTCATCCTATTGTTATATCATCTTATCTCACATAGCATGGCAGATTTGAATTATCTACCTTACAAATTGGTTAGTTTGTGTAGAGTTAAGAGATTTTTAATGATTTTTGCCTGTGAATTCTTTCTTCAAGGGGTAAATCATAGCTTTTGACAAATTAAAATAAATGGTCATTCCAGATCCACAGGTGTTCTATATGCCTAAAAATATGCATACAGACATGTATCATAAGAGTAATGTATTATGACGTTCATGAAAAGAGCAGCCAATGTTATGCCTAAAAATGAAATTACTTATGATGAAAATATTAAAATTAGGTCTTACATGGGGTGGAAACCTTAAAGGTTAAATGCCATGTTGTTCTCATACAAGTCAGGCTGTATCACCTCTTTATTGTAACGAGCAGTACTTGATTACCAACTGGATATTCTGGCCTGCAGGTTCCCAAGGGTCGTACTGAAGGTTTAAGCTTTTAAATATTTCATAATTATGAACAATATATCCAATATCTGATACTGAAATTTCTTCAAGACTCATTTATTTTTATACATTCTAAACAGTAAAATTACATTAAAACTATGTGTATTAACATATCAATAAAAACAACATTAGCTATGATATTCAAATTTTCAAGAATTCAAAATCCAATACTTTCCATTCTTAGATTTCATTATTTGTGCCCTTTTGTTCAGATCTCACAGATCATTTGTAGAAATTCAAACATAAGCTCCCTTACAGGAAATATAAAACCCATATTTCTTTGCAGAGGTGCTATGAAAATTATTGAAAATGTATGTATGAATTTTTTACAATGGTTCTGATGATACATAACACTGGAAATTATAATTTCTGCAAAGTATTTACTTTTGATTTTTCTAATATTTTATAACATATCAGATAGGTAAGCTGAACTTTGAAGAAAATAGTGCCATGTGAGTTGAAACCAGACTAAAATATATCCACTTTGAATTCCATTAATATGGTCTTTATAATTAGAGGCTATATTAAGATTTCTTTTAAAGTATAACCCATTCTTCGCTATGCAAAATAATACTGAGATAATAAAAACAATGCATTTCTGAAACATGATAACTGTCTTTCCTTATTCACTGTCAGAAAAAAATCAATTTTCAATCTAACACTTTAATAGTGGCGTGTGCATTTCTTAATTCGCCTTCAGAAAACCTCACTTTCCTCATGCATATAATTATACTCAATCCAAGCCAAACAAGTTTATGCCAACCTTTGTACCTAAGAATAGATGGGGTAGATCAAAGCCATCTACACTTTAGTGAGGTCTATGGCTCTTCCCAAGTGGTCCAGAAAATGTGCTTCTTTGCAGTTTTTGCAGATAGCTGTCTCTTGCAATGAGACAATGGTACATAATTCAGAAAGGATAGAATGTGTGTGTGTGTTATTCTGGGCATGTGTATACCATGGTCACACACATGTAGTCAGAGATTACCCACTGATTTTGGTCTTCATCTGCCAACTTGTTAGAGGAAGAGTCACTGTTCTGTTCCTTAATGAATAATGCCAGACTAGCTGTCTCATTAGCTGCCAGGGTTTCTTCTAGCTTTACCTCTCATTTTGTAACAGACTTGCTGGGATTAAAGATGCTCACTTAACACTACATTCAGCTTTATGTTAGTGCTCAGCTTCCGAACTCAGTTCCTCATGCTTGTGAGGAAAACATCCTTAAATCTTATCTCCTTGTTCAAGGATAAACTTTATAGGCCTAGTTTGTGGCTATATATCCAATACCTTCAACACCATAAATCAAAAATGATACTTTCATTAGATGATGCACATTGTGGAGCTTCTCAATATAACTAAATTTTAATCTATTATTGAACATCAAAAATAATTATCAAAAATACCAATTTTCAGATAAGGTATCTGGAAAAAAGGTATAATCACACTTAAGTCTTTCTCCTCCCCACAACTGGGAGTCATTTTCTCACCATTTCAATATGCATCTCCTTACATCATCTAAGACATCAGGCACAGGTGAAAAATATGAGAAAGGAATAACTTTACTGTCTTCTACTTTAGTTCAGTATAAAAATAGAGGGGTGTTTATATTCTATTTTATCATATCTGTGAGGCTGATAAGGACTCTACTTATAATTACTATAACTTTGTAAGTTAAGAAATTTGAGGGCTGGAGAGATGGCTCAGGGGTTAAGGCACTTACCTCCAGTGCGCCTAAGGCCCCGGGTTCAATTCCCCAGGACCCACATAAACCATACCCACAAGGTGGTGGCCCTGGTGCTCTCTCTCTCTCTCTCTCTCTCTCTCTCTCTCTCTCTCTCTCTATCTCTGTGCTTGAAAATGAATAAATAAAATATTTAAAAAAAAGAAATTTGAGATAAATTGTGTAATGGTTTGTCTCTGCTCTCTTGTTACTACTTGGTAGAGAGAGAAAGAAAGAGAAAGAGAATTATATGTCAAACCTTCTCACCCAAAATGCAAGATTTTTAATACTTTTGGTACAGTTAGCCTGAGTTTTCAAACCCAAGAGGAAGAAACCCATTCAAATTTCTTTTCTCAGCTACTGCTTGAGACATAAGTAAAATTAGAGGTAAAATGGAAGTGTGTATGACCTCAGCAATACACCTGGGCCTGGGACTGACATAAAGTTCCTGAAGAAAGCCTTCACCGAGCACCAGGTATGTTCCCCAGCACCATGGGTTACACTGTGTGAACTGACCACATCTTCTTACTTCCCCTGAGATCTCACTATTGATTTCTCTTGATACTTACTCATCATGATACTTGTAGCAACAGTGTAATGGTGTGACTATTCTTAAACTAAAGATTGCCATCTCTGACTTGTTTTATGTGTTGGGGGCAATCCAGTGAGGCTTGGGCAATAGTCTACTACTAGGCTGGAAAGTCGATGGGCCCCTATGCCTGAACATAGAAGACACTAAGAATGAAAGGGAGTTTACTTCATTCTGGTTACATTGGAAATACATCCTCCCATGGCACTGGCTCAAGGTGTGGGAATATTGTTTTCATTCTCTGATATAAGGCAATTAATTGCCATCTGAAGATGATCTCAGACTGTATGCTTAGAGCATTTTATGCAAAATGAATGAACTAAAATGAGATGAAACTATTCTTAGTATCTGACACAGATATTAGGTTCTACCAACAATCTTGATGACGTTTTAATGATCATGTCAAGTCTGCTCCTGACAATAACAGGCTGAGTGAAGATGTGGGTTAATATCTTAACTATCATGATGTCAACAAGGGTAAGTGATGAGAGAAGACTCAGTATTTGCAGTTTACACCCTCAGAGTGGAAAACGCAACCATGAAATGGAACTTTGAAATGCCTCTTTTCGTCCTTAACTACTGCCTTAATCGCAACAACTGGCATTTGAAAAGTCTTACATTTTGTAAGAGAGAAGTTACTAATTAATTGAGAAGATTTTCCTCAGTTAGGAAAGTTTACACAAAGTTTCACAGCGATGATAACTTTAGAGAACAAAGGACATTTCGTACACTAATTAAACAGAGTCACTCTCATGAGTATGAGTAATGGAAAATTTGCTTTCCTTCAACTCATCAAATCATACTTTTTTTCTCTCAGAGCTCATATTAGTCATCATCTCGTAATACAATTCAGACCATTAGCTTCTTCATGCCAAATGCTATTCTGGAAATTCAGCTTAACTTAAACTTTTTCTCTCTTGTATGTTTAACCCCACCTCCCATGTCTCATTTATTTTAGACAGAAGAGAAACATCAAATATCCTCAGGTCTTTTTCAAGTCCAACATGTCATTTACAGAACTTGAGGTTAATGTGTCAGGCTGTGGCGGCAACTGTGGATTGGAACACCTGTGTTTGACAGGAACCTTGTTCTATCTACTCACATAGCAATTACATTATTTTTAGTTCCACCTTACAGAGAAAACACACTTTATTTGGATCTAATTTTCTGTTTTAAAATTATTCTTTGCCTAACTCTCACATTTTCTGAGTATTTGAGTTTTTTATTGACAAAATAAAGCATCTTTACCTAATTCATACTAATATTTAAGAAGTCATCCATTATCAAATTATTTTTAGTACTGTGTTAAAGTACTTGTACAAAACTTTGAGTTTTTGTTTTTTATGGACATGCTTCATGGTAGTGCAGCTCAGGGAATTAAAGCAAGAACAGAGGGACAGAGGACTGTATTCAACCATTGCTAGGATGCATAAGCAGTGACCTTGAACAGGTTGCTGAGGATGAGACCGGGAATACCTGAATCTCAAATCAATGCCTGAAGTTTAATTGATTACAGAGTATATGTTAAACAGAAGTCCAGCTACAACTCTAGGTAGTAAGGAGAACTTCATACCTATGCAGTTTGGTTGTGAATTTTAACTAGGGATTATTATTTTTTATTTTTTAACATTTTTATTGGCTTAAAATTATATATATATATATATATATATATATATATATATATATATATATATATATATATATATATATATATATATATATATTAACACAACAATATGCTCAGTATCATAGGTATTAGATAAAGCCATTGAATCCATAATGACATTCCCTTTTATGCATTAGTTATTCTCCCCTCCCATGACTCTTGCATTCTTTCCGCCCCCTCTTCTGCAAATTTCCCTGAGTCATAGTGGGTGAATTCAAATTTTCCATAGTTATTAGATTTGTAAAAGTCTCTGAATTTATGTTTTGGACAATTTTGGGCACCCTTGATGCCTCTCTCCATGTCCTTCCATAGGTCATCTGCCTTGCTGTGGGATAGATGTTTTGCTCATCATCCCAGTTCCTTAGAGGTTGTGTTTGGGCTCTACTACAGGTGACGATCCATGTAACTATGGATTTCTTATAAGATGTCTCAAAGTTTTAGAGTCTAGATTTACATAAAATATTTTAGAACGCATGTAAAGAATTATATAAGAAGAAAACTAGCTATTTTTTTAATTTCAACAAAGGCCTATGTAATATCATTGGGTGCCCTTTTATATTCACTTATTCTTCAAGGAATCATTTACATAGGTGCCTGTGTAAACAAACAGTCTCATCTAAAAGATCTTTCAAAAACATTTAACAGTTTATTTTTCCTAGACATGTAAACCATAAATCTAGGAAACTGTGTTTGTATATGTGGGGGGGATAAGGGAGGGGTAGTTACTCATGTACATCCTTCACTATATAAACAAAGGCCATCTACAGACCCCCCCCCTATAGAGTCAGCGTGTTAGTGGCCTGTCCTGATTCTGAAGTGGGAAGAACATGACTGCCCGGTGGAGGGGGACAGCTGCATGTTCCTGCACCATCCCTTCTTTACCCACACTCCCTTATGACCAGTTTATTTTTTGCTGTATCCATGAATATTCTAACGGTTAGCAATTTAGAGACAATTTTGTAATTTCAATCCCTATTCTACTCTTGCTTAATTTTCTTCTATTTTTATCTTTTGAAAGTTTCATGTTGCCCAAGTTGGCCTCTACTTATTCCATCTTCAAGGCTGGCCTCTGACTCCTGACCCTCTGCCTCCACCTCTGGCGATCTAGGATTGCAGAAATGAAACACCATACCTAGACCTTAAGAGTTTAATGTCTCATTTTCTCAGTTTGTCAAATTTCCAACCTCAATAATTCATTTCCTCAAGAAAACAGTACTTTGTTCCTGCTATTTCAGTGCATGACATGTTATTCATTTGAAATTGGACTTAAGAAAGCAACAACTCTGATCTCATTCAAGGTCCTTAGAGAATGTCTGCATCCAAGTGAATATAACACAAGCAGTCTGAAGCTGACATCAACCAAATTTACTGTTACTGATAAAGATGAGAAAGAGTCACTAAAATTTAAAGTGATCCTCTGGTAGATTAAAACACGGCTGTCTTTGTTGCCAAGAAATTTTAGATTTCAGAAGATATACCTTTGAGAACAGCTGGGAATCAACACGAGGGTAAAAGAAATAAAAAAAATGAGTAAAATAGGAAAGAAAGATAATAGTAATGAATAACAAGAGATGTTACCAAATTCAAAGAAAAATATCTTACTATGGGGGAAATATCATAAGTCAAATTAACCTATCTAAGACTTTAAATACCAATGGTGAAAAGACTGGTGTGTGTGTGTGTGTGTGTGTGTGTGTGTGTGTGTGTGTGTGTGTGTGTGTGTGTGTAAGAAAGAGGAATACGGAAAGGAGAAAGAGAGAGAACTACTCATCCACTCATCCATGTATTTTACCATAAAAACAAACAAACAAACAAACAAACAAACATCTACAGACATTTTCCATCCGATTGTGTCAGCTTGTTAGAGGTCTGTCCTGATTCTCGAAGTGGGAGGTCTATGGCTGTCACTGTTCTAGATGGGCAGCTGCCTTTTCATCTACCCTCCCGTCTCCACCCACACTCTCAGCAACCGTCTCTGTAGGGTCTGTGTAAAAAAGAAAATCTGGTCATGTTCAAAATTTAATCACCACAGTTGCAATTAGAATATAATTATGATAATAAAAATTTGTATAGGATGAACCACATTTATATTTATGTTTCATCATATTTCAATATATTTCAATTTAGTTTGCCATATTTGTTGAAAGCTATGGTATGAAATTTATGAACAACAGTAATGGAAAAAAGAAAGAAAAGAAGGGAAACAAACTAGAAATGACTTAAAAATGTTTTTCAAGGTTAATTTATTAAACTAATGAAGTGTTTCTATGACAAATATACATATAAATATGTTTCCTGCTTCGACACTCTTTCCCCATGTTTTTAAGATTCTTTATATTAATCCAGTATTGCATTTATATTTGACATTTTATAACTTTGTGGGTCTATATGATTGGGTTTAAGCATTATTGATATTTTTAAAAAGAAAATAGATTTATTTGTAGTTTGGCTAAATGAGGGTGGAAGGGGATTGAGGGGTGAAGTTTTATTTCCACCCCATCCTGCTTGGGGACATTTATAATTTACAGAAAGTCATGGGGGGAAAAAGCTATAGTTAACAAATTTAACTGTGAGATGAGTTAACCTGTACTCCCCTGGGGAAAGGAACCTGGGCCCAGTTGCATCCTTTTTCTTTTACACAGACGGGTTTTTATTCACGTGTTCAGAAGGAAAATGGACCATTAAGCATCCCTGATATATTTTTCCTTCTGTTTTTATTAGCATATATAAATTAACATGATGCTCAGTATCACGTGTTATTAGAGAAAACCCCTTAAAACCAGGATGCCTCACCCCTTTATGCATTAAATATTTCCCCCACCATGGCTCTTACAATCTTTCAGCCACCTCTGTTCCTTAATTATATAAATGTTGTTTTATTTAGTTAGCATGCAATGTTATTTCTTATGTTATTTTAAAAGGTATCTGCATAGATAATGCATTTCCTGGAACAGGTTTCTGATCATCTTATCATTCATCCTATAGTTTTCTTTCTTTGTTTTTTTTCAAGCAGTTTGCAACATCTACATATTAAAATTTGTCTATGGAATACATATTTGTCCTACTCTTGTTGCAGTTTATAGTCATTCCATTAATAAAATCCACTTTCTTCATTGTTGGTGTTATTATTTCTGAGTTAGGGTCTCACTCCAGCCCAGGCTCACCTGGAAATCTGTAGCCCCAGGCTGGCCCCAAGCTCACAGCTATCCTCCTGTTTCTGCCTCTCAGTAGTGAGATTAAAGACATGCACCACCCTCAGCTGCTTTCGCCTTTTTCATAGTATCATTTTCATTATGGTTACAGTATATTCTCTGCTTAGTTGTTAACATTAGTGATAGTTTTCTTTCATTTCTGTCCTTTTTAAATACAATTCATTCAAATTGTATTTTCTTTGTTTTGTTTTATTTTCAATTTATTCAGCTTTTGTAATCTTTCATTTTCTTTTTCAATGTAATTTGGAAATTCTGGGCTTTTGATGTAACTCATCTCCTTGGTGCCTCACTGTGGGGTGATATTATTGGTATAGGTTTACAGTTGGAGAAATGTAACTATCATTGCTTTTCAAGCTAAATAGTTATCCCAGTGGGAAATATGGTATAAATAAATATATATCATATTATATATATGATATATATAATATATTTAGAGAGCAAATTCATGATTGATGGCAACTAGGGAATCTCACTAGATCATAAAAGTCTAGTTATGAGACAAAAAGGATAAAGTGACTTGAATGTAGTTTATACATGTAAATTTACTACTAGTAAATTTACTACTAGTAAATGTAAAATTACTAACAATAATAGTCTGAAGGATATAAAGGAATTCAGTTTTAAAGAATTTCCTTCAATGAAAGAAAAATTCATGAAAATGTGGAATGAGGTCCTCTCACTGTACCACACATGCTTACAGAACCAGCAGATAGAGTAGAAGTCAACTTTTCTTGGACAGATCATATTGATGGTGGACCAATAGACAACACACCTACTTGTGGAGTAAAGATGATCAAGGATAGAGGCACGTGTTCCACAATGGCACAGCACCCTTTCAGGCTAGACATAGGCAGAAACCTGAGGCTGGGACCAACACCTAAGAAAACATACATGTGGGACTTCAATGTACATTGGAGAGCACTGTTGCAAGGTCACCAGTGTGGTGCAGAAACTTACTAGGAATTTGACCTCCGTGGAAATGCACTTTGAGTAAGAATGAGATACACAGGACCCCAGAATCAGCCATAACAGCTGCAGTAGTTTATGGCAGCTGGAGAGACAGAGAGGGAGAGCATGGAGAAGGAAAGGGAAGGGAGAAAGAAAACGGAAATCTATGAGCTCCATCCAGGAAGGAAAATACTTCTTCACAGAGCCAGACTTCTAGCATTCCCTGCTGATAGACTCTGCACTGTAGCTGCAGTAATGGACAAAACATACACGGCTCACTGCTCTTAGCCCAGAATGTCAGGGGTATCTACTTAGAGCTGAAAGCCATGAACTCACAGGAGAGCCGCTCACACTGGTGTAAAGCACATCCAGCTTCTACTTACAACCTTGCTGGCTTCCTTGATGGAAAGGTCCAGAGATTTTCCTTTTTTTCTTTTTCTTTTTTTTTTGTTTCAAGTGTAAATGTAACTGCTGAGAAATGTCTTGCAGCTATGAAAAGACATTCTTGGGCTGGAGAAATGGCTCAGTGGTTAAGGCACTTGCCTGCAGTGCCTAAGGCCCTGGGTTCAATTCCCCAAGACCCACATAGGCCAGACCCACAAGGTGGTGGCCCTGGTGCTCTCTCTCTCTCTCTCTCTCTCTCTCTCTCTCTCTGCTTGAAAATGAATAAATAAAATATTTAAAAAAAAAAAGAAAAGACATTCTTTTATGTGCATGGCATATTCAGTTTTCCAAATGTTTTCAAAGATTTTTAAGTTTTGAAAACTGAAAATATGGAGAAGATGGGAAAAGTAACCTATGGCCTGGTTGTGAGTATTAGGGTTGTGGCTGCTTTTATTAACAGCTCACTATACACTTTGTTTAGGAACGACCTATTAAAGAGCAGTTATCTTTATTGATTATAATACTTGTCAAGTGCAGTAGGGAACAGTGGTTTTTCATCTTCCCACATTTTGACTGTTGTTTAAATTTAGATGTGTTAATTTATAAATTTTCAGTCTGAAATTAGAAATAAAAATATAAATAGATAAATATAAATAAATGAAAAGCTTATTCAAACATCAGTTAGAATGTCACAACAACAGCAGCCTCTTCAGCTGACTGCCCCCAGATGTGGGGCATGAACCCTCATTCATTAAGCCGCACTTGCCTTGGCTCATCCATCCACTACTTAACAAATTCCATATTTTCTTATTCTGGGGTAGAGTTTCACTTAAGCCCCCGCTGACCTCGAACTCACTCTGTAGCCCCCAGACTGGCCTTGAACTTGCAATGATCTTCCTCTCTGTAGAGATAATGATTAAAGGTGTGTTCCACTGTGCTGGCTTATTTTATTTTTTAAATGTCACCTAGCCTTATAATATTAAACATACAAAAAGTATAACCCTATTATTTTCTTTCTTACAGTCCTAAGGGACATGGAAATAGCTCTGTTTGCTTACAGTAAATTCCATTCTTGACTTGACCTTCAGGCAAACACTGATATATAATGGAGTATTTCCTATTTTCATGTCAATCAAATCTCCAAATTTCAGAATACCTGTACAGAAACATAACAGAATCATTTAAATCAATACTTAGAAAGTAACAAATATATGAAGCATTAAACAAACTACCTTGAGAATGGAGACATTTGAGGACATAGGTTTATACTAAGTATTTGTCTTTCTACATAAATGTCTAATAAGTTATGATTACAAGGATGAAAGGAATCTGAGACATTCTATTCTTCTTTGATTTAACTCTACATACTTTTGTGCTGTAAGGGGTCAAGCCTTGGTTATTGTGCATATTACACAATTTATATTTCAATCATAGTTATTGACCAGAGTAAGAAATATCCAATAGAGAGAAAGTATAGTGTTGTGAAAATAGATTTTAGCAAATAAGCGTCATTAAACCCATAAGTCCAGTAAAAAAAATTTTTTATTTCTCACATTCATATGTTTCCCATGTTGACAAAAATTCACCTTAATAATACTTGAAATTGTTAGGCATGGCTAAAGTTGTTTCTCCAAGATCCATATGTTGAAAGTTAATTGCCAATGATAATAACTGAGAGGTATATGAACCAACCAGGTGATTTGAGTCTTAAGCATTAGCTCTCAGCAGTGGGATTAAAAATCCTAGAGAATAGCAGCTGCAAACTTGATGTGTTGTGAAAAGACTGGAAAGAGTTTTCATTTGAGGAGACACAAGTCTTCCTTGCACCCTAAACCTGCTGATATCTTCATCGTAGATTCCCCAGCCTCCAAAACTATGAAAAATAAGTAGTATTTATACATTATTCAGTCTGAGGAATAGTTAGAGTAACCCTAAGACACAAAGCAGAGCTTTTCCAAATCTTCTTCTGGGGTACTTGAGGTAAAACTAGCTGCTTTAACATATGCATTGCAAAATAGCTGTGATTTAAGAAAAAATAAGCTCTTTCGCCTTGTAAAATTACAAATAAATGTACATTGTAAACAAGCAGTTTCACTGGTCTTATGCTCCTTCAAGAACTTGATGTCTACCATCCTTACAGAGTGACTGTTCACAGGAGGATTTAGATAATCAGTTAAGGAAAATACATTAGTATATAGTCCAGCAATTCACTCCTTTCAATAGCATTTTACTATATTGCTTCCCTTGTCTTGAAAATAAAAAAATATGTAAATATGTGTTCAAAATAAAGATATATTTGATGGTCAGCTCGCACTTTCTTACTTTACAATTACGTCAAATCTCTAAGGTTTTATACGGTATTACACTAATCTCTGTAACTGTCTAATTTCTGGTCATATATGGAGGTTACAGGGTATTTCTAGAGTCAAGTTTGTGAAGTAATATTATCTAAAAATAAAGACACATTATTGTTTCTTGGACATAGTGATCAGAATGAATTCCCACGTTGTCAGTGGACTCTGAGTACAAATGCAGGGTTATGATAAAGTCCATTTTATATTAAACACTATCTTTCAATCCTGTGACACACTCATAGAAAGTATTGAGATGAATGAGAAAAGAAACCTACAAATCTTATTCCATTGCCTTTCATAGGCACTCTGTTACCAAACCCATTAGTTTTCACAAAGGGGATATTTATGGGAAGGATTCAGCTGTTCTTGTTCTGATGAAGTGATTTGTTTCCCTGAGCATTTACCGCTGCTCCTGTAGCAGGACTTCAAATGCATAACATCCTTGACAGGCCAAAGAGAAAGAATTAGAGCAAAGGACTAAAAAAAAAAAAAAAAGAAAAGATGAGAATGAATGAGACAGCACAGTGATCTGCCCTAAAAAATACTTGCATTATCATGCTTTTGTAACAAAGCAAAACAAATTACTTTCAAATACAGATAATTAAATGACAATGATACCAATAAATGTTTCTTCTAGCTTGATCCAGCATGATGAATTTCTTCCTTTCATTAGAGCACATAGCACAATAGGTTCTTTACTGTTTGGATTGACTGAATACATTATCACGTGTTAAAAAAGTTATTAAAATTATTTTAAGCTCTTATTGTAGACTTGATACTGTAGAGGCAAAATTAGATAAGGAAACAATAATTCATGCAATTAGTATGATAAAGTTTTGTAAGATATATTTTTCGTATGCAATATCATATTTAGAAACCAAATCTAACTTTGATTCATTTTTTATAGGTTCACACACAAAATGTTGCAATAATCAAAGTCCAGAAAAAATATACAAAATAGTCATCGTTTCTATTATTACATACTTCAAAGAGTCATTTTGTCTCAAATAGAAAATATAATAATTTATGAATGTTGATCTCTGGATCTTGTTTCAAGAAAAGATTCTATTTCACTCTCTCTCTCTCTCTCCATATATATATATATATATATATATATATATATATATATATATATATATATCATGGAGCCACTTATAATTTAGCAATCCTTTCCAATTGCTTTTATTTAACCACACATTATTGGTCATTTTATTTTCTATCACAATTTCTCATTTCACCTCCTCCAGTGTACATTATGTACTCTGTGACAGGCCAGCTTTTGTAACTATCTTTTGAATCAGTATTCTGTCAGGTGGTTTAAGAACCTTCAATGATCCTCTCTTGCCCAAGGTATGAATATGTATGTGCCTTTAGAATTCAGTCATTCATTTAGCTGTTCATCAACATTTGTTAGACGGGTCTCCTGCCAAGCAGGTTATACTGAGGCAGGAACTCAGAATGTTGTTCATGTCTATTGTAGACATAGAAACACCCTAGTTACCCAAAGACTTGGTTGAGTGCTTACAGGTTTCACTGGGTCTTCTAAGGCTTTTAAGGGCTAGAATATTATATTCATCCTCTCTTTTTTTATTAAATTTTATTTTATTCTTTGACAACTTCAGAAATATACATAGTATATTAATGATATACAGCCACATTACCCCCTATTGCACCTTCTTCTTCCCACCATTGAATTGACATATTCTCTCATGATTTCTGAACTTAAGTACTATTATGTATTTTATTATGATAGCTGTAATCACCTGTTAAATTAACAAATAATTTTGATAGTATTCCATTATTTTAAAAAAAGTCATGCATGTTCCTGGAGATAATTTAAATTTATTTTCTTCAGTGTAAAAGTGAAAATTTCTATCTAAAGCTGAATAATATCCAGCGATCAATCAATTTTTGAAAATCTATGCTACAGTTCTATGCTGAGTACCTGAAATGAAAAATATTTTCCTTGTTAGTTTATGAAATTCTCTTGTATAAAAATATTTCATTTCCAGGGCAGGTGTGGTGGCACATGACTTTAATCCTAGTACTTGGGAGGCAGAGGTAGGAGGATCAATTTAGTTCAAGGCCACCTTCAGACTACATATTGAATTCCAGGTCAGCCTACCTCTAAAACAATGCACTTGTAGATATATTAAAGAACAGAGCAACTGGTTAATAAAATTGACACATATTTAGGCACATAGCTCATAAAAAAGAAAATAAATGACTTATAAGGTTTAATAACTTTATCGCCAACATGAATGAAGTTGCTAAAACTAATGTGGAATTTATTTTAATAGTTGACTTAGAAAATAGAATGGATCTATAAATTTTGTGGGTGATATGGTACTTGAGAATGGATACACTGGTGGGAGAAAATCATCATTTATAAAATATGGACATGCTGTCACTTCCCTGCAAAATTGTATAACACAAAGGATAATATAGAAGACAGTTTCAACTTTCTATTGTTAACTTCTCCCATATTTTCAAGAATAATGCTACTTCATTAAAAAAATCGCTGCATTTCACGTTTGATGATTCCCCCACCCCCATGGAAAGAGGTCAGTCCTTGAGCAGGGAAATCCAGAGCTACCCGTCAACTAAAAACTCCAAGACAGACAGGTTTTAATCAATGATGGCCTGAAGGAGGGATTGTGACAGGAGGAACTTTGGCTTCTTGGCCTTAGGCTGAGCTAACTCTAGGCCTTATTCCTTGCTGTTTTCAAAGCTCCCCGACTGAGCTCCAGCTGCCCACAGAGGTGCCTGAACACTGAAATTCTTCCTAGATTTTTTTTTCCTTTCCTTTGTCTTTTTCCTCAGTCCTTTTAATGTGCTTCTGAGGTCAGTAGCAGATAAATTATTTGTGCTTTAATACTTTATCAGGTTTTTCTTCTAGCGGAAGCTAAACTGAGAGAGTTATCTTTTGTAACTATGTTTTATGTAATAAAGGGTTTAGGATGATTATCTGAATGCATACATATAAAAACTGACACATCCTTTCAATGGAACTCTTAAGTATTCTGTAATATTCTGCATAATAAACAATAGGGCTTTCAGGATATTATAATACATTAAGCACTGGCAGCTAAATAATAAAGCATGCAATAAAAATGCAAAATTAGAATGCAATTAGGTATTTATCTATCATATATATATGCAGATAGAAATATAAAAGTAATGAATAAGAATTTAAGAATGTAACTATATATAATTAACAATAAATGTAATTAGCATATTAGTTAAGTGTTTACTAATTATATGGGGTCTCAGCAAAATAAAGAGGAAATGGCAAATAAGTTATCTATGGTATTGGAATACACATGCTGTGGAATCCTAATAAAAAGAACCCATATACTGTTATCAGGTGTATTTGTTCTTATCCAAGTATCAGACAATGGATTTTTTAAAATCAGGATAGAAAAACTACCAATTAAGCATTATGAATTTACTTGTTTGTAAGGACTTAGAATGTAATTGATAGCAGAGTAATATTTCTAGTGAAACAATGTACTAATTCTCTGCTATGTTTTAGTAAGCCCTAATCTTTCAAATATATTTCCCATTTAGGTCTTATAGTTGATAAAATATGCAAGCAATCAATAAACAGATAAACTCATGTAACATAGATGAACTATTATTATGGATAGATATGGTATTCCTCAAACGTGTAGAGACATTGTTTTCTAAATATGGTACATAACCTAGGCAACACTATGAAGATCATTTTATGAGAATTTTGAATTTCTATATTAGGTTTTATGAAATATATAAACAAAGAACAAATAAAAGCACTGAGTATAAAAACGAACTAAAATCTATTTGGCCATAATAGATTCTTAGGGATCTTAATTGGCTTTGTTTTTATTTTTATTTTATTTTACATTTTGTTGGAAACTTTAATATGTGAACATACTATACATAATGTCACAGTGCCATCAGGTTATCGTCCTCTGTCACTTATCCTGGCCTTCTTGGTGGTGTTTTCAGTAATCAATGCAGGATCTTGAATGCAACAGTCAGTGTGTTTCTGAAGGACTTTGCCCCACAATATAACTTCCCATCCTACGGACCTTATATGTTTTCCATGCCCTCTTCTGCAATGTTCCCTGAGCCTTGAAGAGCAGTCTTAGAAATTTCCTTTATTGTTGAGTTTTCAATCTTCACAAAGTCTACAGACAGCTCCTCCATGGGTTATAGCTAACAGTGAGAACCAGCACTCATTTTTATTTTAAAAAATATCATCAAAATTAAAAAAATATACTAGCTGACAAAAAGAAGGAATTTAGTGGAAGTGAGCCAAGGGAAAGGACAAATGATGATATTGAGAAAGGATTATTATCAAAATATATTTTAAGCTGGGTGCTGTGAGAAAGCACTTGCACTTGGGAGACAAAGGTAGGAGAATTGCAATGAGTTTGAGGCCACCCTGAGAATATATAGTAAATTCAAGGTCAGCCTGGACTAGAGCAAGACTCTAGCAAAAAAAACACATTTATATATATATATATATATGGTATGAAAATTGCCAGTAAACATTTGAAATGGAAGCTTCTCATAAAGGTCTTTTATATAAAGAGTTTTTACATTGTTCTCAACCTTCTTATCCTGTATTTTTCCCCATGGTTTCCTTTGTACAATCATTAAAGAACTACCCCACTCCAGAGCTAGAAACATTTTTGCCATGTTGGTCTATCTGTCAATCTTCAACTACATAAAGTTTGAAAACACTCATCACTGAAAGAAGATGTAGATTGTATCTAAAAATGAAGTTAAATTAGAACTAGCATTTCTTAGACTTCTTAGAATTTTTCTCATTTACCAAAGGTGACAGGCATGTATGTTACTGAGAACTTGGCATCTGCTAGCACATTTTACCATACAGGAAATTCTCTATATACACTTTAGTATGAAAGAAATTTGTTACTATTTGAATGGGAGAACAGTTAAAACAACGGTTGTTTTTAAACTTGAAATTAAAGAAGACATACTTATACTTTCAACTGAGGTCATACTTTTGGTACTGGTAATGACTTGCATACGCTTTAAAATAATATGCTTAGTCTTACATTTTTTATGAAGTGTGCTTGATTTTTTTTCTAGATTTGAGCTTCTAGAGAGATCTGCTAGGTTAACCTGTTAAAAGAAAGAGTCAATATCCCTTTAGTTCTGTTGAATTAAAGTGAGATATAGAGGCAGTAATGAAGGCATTTAGAAAGTATTTCTCTCTGAGATGCACAACTGTGGCATTAAAGGAATCCCAGTCACTCTATCCAAACATCCTGACTGCAGACACACTGCTGTGCTTCTTCAATCAATGCTTGTTCAAAAGAAACCCCACTTCTGAGAGCCCGATCCACATCTACTGCATCAAAGCTTATACCGTGACATCCAGAAGGCGACTCAGTAGCTCATTTAATAGCAAGGGAAGTGACAACTTCTCTTAAAGATATAAAAAGCATTTTTTGGTAGGAGGAAAGATGCAGTTCAAAAAAAAAAAACACTAGTATGGGCCAGTGTGTCAGCTCAGCTACAATGATTTGATGTGAAAAGAATAATCTATAATTCATTCCCATGGTAATTTTTATACCAAGATGACATAGTACAACAGTAACTAAACTAAAACATGAATTAAAATATATGAACAATAAGAGCATTTTCAAAATCAATTTCAAAGTTCTTTTGCAGAAAAAGTGGTAAGTGTGAGAAACAGTAACTGTAGATTTCAGTTCTTACAATTTCACTGAAACATACCTCACTTTAGTTCAAGGACTTCGATCTGGCACATTTACTGTGTGCTGCTCTGTTAAGTGTTCCATGCTAAAATGGACTAAACTTCTTGAATATAAAACAGCTCATTCTTTTAGCTTACAAATTGTAAGACTCTTAAAAATGTCTCTGTGTGTTTGTGTTATGTTCTGAATGCTATTTGTGTTTGTTTGAGTGAACAGATTGGTAGGCAGAATTTCCTTAATTGTTTGACAACAGACTTTCCCATAGAATTTAACGAGTTTCTGGTTTATTGTTTTCCTTACTAGAGATATATTTTTACATTTTAGATTTACATAACAATAGTCCAGTGAAATATGAATTCATGTAATAAAATGACACAAAAATTAAAAAAAATTATATAAATTTACCAGTCATTGATATGAGTATTTAATGAGAAAAATTCCCAATATAATAGACACCTTATTACTTCTGCCATTATAGCTTATTGAAAATAACCATTTTTCCTTCATTTTCTGTATAGCAACCATTTAGGTTTTAATGAGTATTAGATAAATAATGAATAAAAAAGATAAGTTAAAATTGTTTTCTTAGTGTTTCAAAAGGGCCTAATATCTTACTATTCATATATCTATTATCAGGCTTAATATTACTTTTGTTATTTGTTGGCAATTATCTTACCCAAACATAAAATGCATTTTCACATTCCCTAATCATAGTCCCACATCATCTTCACCTCCTATTGATATGTGAACTTTCAAATAAAGGACCATTTAATAAATGATGCATTCTTAACTAGGTCAAGAACAAGGACTGTGAAGTCAAATTGTCCAATTTCATATTTGAATTATAATATTTATTGGCATAGTAATTGGATACTTTTCTTGAGGGATTATTATTTTATTCTAATTCTTTGTAGTTTTTCTGTGGTTGATAGTTCATTTTTACATCATAAAATGATCCTATAATTGGGTAGCAAATATGCAGGAACTGGCTGGAAAGATGGCTCAGTTGGTAAGGTAATTGCTGCATTAGCATGAGGACATGAGGAGGAGCCTCAAAACACACACATAATTTAGTACTTAGGGCATGTACCAATAATCTCAGTCCTGGGCAGGCAGAGACAGGGCTTCCTGGTAGCTTGCTGGCTTCCTATTTTACACAAATTGTTGAGCTCCAGGTATTTTGTCTCAAAGAATAAAATTAGAAAATAGTTGAGCAAGACTCCCATGTCTACATGTGACTCCTCATGTTTGTGCCCATATTTGCTATTTTACTCACACACATACATATGTGATGGATCACAAACAGATGAACATACAAACACATACACACACACACACACACACACACACACACACACACCACCACAACAACAATGTACCTACATAGTCTCAAAGCCATGTTTATCTATGGAAGAATAGAATAACATATTGACTTCTTATGGGGAGTAACTATAGTGCTTTGAATAAAATAAATGTTCCCTAAAGGTCATGTATTTTGAATGCTTGGTCCCCAACTAGTAGAGACTTTGGAAGGTGGAGTCTTGCTGGAGGAGGTGTGTCACTGTGGCCATACCTTAAAATTTAACAATCTAGCACACTAAACCAACTCCTCATCTCCTCATGTATACTTTTATTTCATTCAGTGTATACAGGTTAAATCCATTTTTAATTTTTATTGATTATATCTATTCATATACAAAATGTATCAAGGTCATAATCCCCTCCTACCACCCTCTTTTGTCCCCTCTCCACATCCTTCACTACTGAGCTCCTTTTACTTTCCGTCCTACTTTGATGTTATTATTTGTTTTTGTCTTCATAATATACAGGTCTTGTTTAGATAGTGACAGCTTCTGTGAGGCCATTAATGTAATGATCACTTAATGTCTGGAAAACAATACATTAATGCACTCCTTTTCATCCTTTTTCTCTAACATATTTCTGCCCCCTCTTCTGCAGTGGGGTCTGATCCTTGTTGGGTGTGATAGAGATGTCTCACTTAGAGCTGAACACTCCAATGCCAATTCCTCACAGGAATTTGAGTCTCTTCATTGGTCACCACCACCTGAAATATAATCTTCTCTAACTAAAAGTGAGAGTAAAAATAAAATATGGGAATAAACAAATATTTGAACAGTAATTTGGTGAGCATACTATATCTTTTTACCCATAAAACAGTAGTATCTTTTCTCCTTTGGCTCATGACCTCCCTGGCTATAAAGTTTTGATTAGGTATTCAATACCAGGCAGCAATTCCCTTTCTTAGAGTAGGCCTCCAAGTCTAATCAGAGATAGCTTCCTCCATGCAGCTGATAAGAGACAATGGAAGCCAGCTCCATTCTCATAACATGTTTTCCCTGACAGGAAGAAAATTCCTCTAAAGACAATGTGCCTAAATGAAAAACTTTCTTCCATAACCTGCTCCTGGTTCAGTGTTTTTTTTTCCCAGCAAGTAAAAGGTAACTGCAATATTCATTCATAGTTTTAAAGATATTCCATTGTTCTTACATTCTTATTGCTGGGACACCATAGTGGGGTTGAGAGAATGATACTTTAGAATATTTGAAAGTAAATGATAATAGTGTTCTGATGGCTCTAGGAGTTATTGATGTCACTGAAAATAAACAGTCAGTTAAAAATGTAAAATTACACACATGAACAAAGTTTCTTCATATTCTTCCTTTTGGATATTCTATGTCATTTGCAGAAGAAACAGAATCAAAGTTTTCATTGGAATTAATACCAAAACATAACATTTTCTATAATTTTAAAGCAAAAGAGAAAGAAAAAAAGAAAGAAAGAAAAATCTTGGAGCTGTCTGTATTTTATAAATAATGTAGATTGTTGGGTAGGGACACTAGATCAGCTGGCTGGTAAAGTGAACAAGGGACAATTGCTAGTTTTAGAAATATTTAGGAAATAGATGCTCTATTGTGAACAATGTAGTACATGGCAGGGTTGATGCTGTGGAATGATGTACATTAACGAAAAAGTTGAAATCAGCCAGGCTATTCTGCATGATGAACATGTCCATTGTCAAAGCTCCTATTTTATTAATTAGATTTCCAAAGTCCTATGAACATTTAATGGAGGTAATTTTTACTAATTTATAGACTAGTATCTAGTTGTTTATATGTTTCAGTCTCAATTTTAATAATAATAATGAGTAAAATTTCAGGATAGAGACATTAGCACAACTATGTTTATAGCAGCCAAATTCATAATAGCCAAGAATTGGAATCAACCAAAATGCCCTTCCATGGAGGAAACTCCGGTATATTTACACAATGGAATTCTACTCAGCTGAAAGGAAAAATGACATATCAAAATTTAGAGAAAATGGTCTGACTTGCAGTAGATCCTTCTAAGCAATCTCTTAAAAGAACAGAAAGCCAAACACCGCATATTTTCCCCCATATGCGGTCCTTAACTAGGCTAACCGCAAACTCTACGCAGACCCATAGAAAGAAGTGAGAGGTTATGAATGAGGGGCAAGGGATGGGGGGAGAGGAATGACTTAAGCATGAGGCTAAATCAAAATGGGTTCAAAATCATAAAATCCTCACCAGCATATTGTAACGTATTGAGCAAGCAGTGGGTGTTGTCTGGCAGGAGGGGCCATGAATAGAAGGGGATACAGTCTGAGCCTGTGAAAAATTGATCAGCCTGGCAACTCCGGTCCCAGTCACTGGCTCCTTCCCTCACTGAGCTGTTGACCAAAGTGACCCATGAGGTTCCA
>PVHP010008633.1:0-52633 GCA_004024765.1 Zapus hudsonius | reverse complement strand
ATATATATATATATATATATATATATATATATATATATATATATATATCCATCTTTCTGTATATATCCAGAAAGATGGACAGACACTTTAGAGGGTTAGTCAAGTTTATTATTTAGCTTCATACTACATTAAGACAATACTGAGGTCAAAGACAATAGACAGCAATATGTTATTTCAGGGTTACACTACTAATTCTTTTTAATTAACATATGTTGAGTATATAGAATAATGGGTTTCATTATGGCATTTTCATACATGTATGTAATATTTTCTTTATCATTTTCACCCCCATTACCCTCTTTTGATCCCTTCAACTCCCATTGAATCCCTTCCTCTTCTCTCCTAGTCCCTCATCTACTTTGGTGACCTTATGTATTTATCTACCTGCTTTATTTATTTTTGATGGCCCAACAAATTTCATTAGGTTCGCCCACAAGATTCTGGGATTATTTCCAGGAACCTGGGCTCCTTAGCCGTGGCTACAAAATAGAATCAAATACCTCTCCCTCCCCCCAGAAACCATGAACTTCCCATGGATACTCAAGGAGGGATGTGGCTTGATGAGTCTCCCAGCCCCACTCAGCTATGATTATTTGCCTAGATAGAGGAGGAGATCCTCATGGACTCTTTCCTCCCACATGACAGGATGCTGATAGACGCAGTCATGCACAGCTGTTGTGCTGGCGGTAATCTTCATTGCTTTGAGATCAATTTCCAATACATACAGAGTCTGTAAAGTAATAGGAAATTTAAAAAATAGTACCTTTGTTATTTATTTCCTTCCATCAAAAATAATAGCGTCAAATCTTCAGTAAGTACAGATAATGATAGGTGGGCAAACTGGCTCTGGGGAAAGAAAATCCCTGTTGTAGGGCAAACGCAGACATTTCCAGGTGAAGTATCACCAGGTCACCATTGATTTAACAACCAGCTCCCAATGTTCCCCCAAATCAAGTGCTTCTTTGTGGCTGGTTTCATACACCCCCCATAGGTACTTGGGCCTCATTTTTCTGGCCTGCCATAGAGTAGCCTGTCTTCTTGAAAGCAAAGAATCCCGTTTTTTGTTTGTTTTATTTTGTTTTGTTTTTTTGGTTTTTCAAGGTAGGGACTCACTCCAGCCCAGACTGACCTGGAATTCACTATGTATTCTCAGAGTGGCCTTGAACTCACTGTGATCCTACTTCTGCCTCCCTAGTGCTGGGATTAAAGGTGTACACCACCACATCTGGTGAGAGCTAAGAATCCTTTTGGACATATTCCTGACTCAAACCTCCACACCTCCCATCCCCAGCCCTACTAAGTGGTAGAACCTTGTAGTTTTCTTCATGTGTAAGGTAGAGATTATAACAGAATCTTACTCAAGTTTGTTGGAGAAAGAAACAAGTCCATGCATACTCATAGGGCTCAGGTTTTTTTTTATTGTTAGGAGTTTCTGTTATTTCTTTTTACCTATTATTTGTCATATTTCTTCTCTTATAATGATAATGACCATCTTCTCCTTTATCAGTACTGACTTTGCAAAGAATTCTCAAATTCATCTTCTGAAATTAAGAAGGCACTTCTCACTCACTTGTGTGTTCTGCCCCATCTACCTCCAGCACATCTTCTGAGCCATTTCTATGGCATTAGTTCAGCTGTTAGCACCAGCGAAATGAATTTCAGAAAGCATGAAGTGATTTTTTTATTCTCCTATTTCCTCCTTAGAAATGAGCTTTTTCCTGTACACTGACATTTTTTTCTCAAGTAAGTACTCTCTCCCCCATATCCAAGATAACTTTTCAAATTAATAAAATGATTTCTTCCATTCTAAGAGGTAATTATATATAATGTTTTATTTTTGGAGTAATATCCCGTAATTTTCAGAAGCTTGTCATAAATTCATTGAAAGATAAGTAATGTTCTCTGACTGCTTCAGGAGGCTGGTTCAGTGAATTCTAGCTCTGCTTCAGAAGTGAACTTAGCATTCAGGTTGCCAGCCTACATGAATTGCAGAGGTAAATATATTGGGATATGTATGAGATTTGGGTGGAGAGGGACGAATGAGAAGATAGGATAATTACCTGGGTAAGGACAGACCCACAGTGGACCCAGCGCTCTTGCTTTCTGCAAGAGGCATTGCTGTGTTTTTCACTGGGAGACAGGATTTAGGAAGCCAGCCATCATTTACCCTTCACAATGTGGGATATGTATGTCTGTGTGTGTGCAGAGAATGAGGAGGTAAATGCTGTTACCTTAGGTTAGTTAAACCTGGGTGGTGGAAGTGGGTTCTGTAAGCTTTCCTATGTAAATGGCAATGAATTCAAATATTTGGCCATTCATTTTTCTCTTTATAAACCATTTTCTTCTCTTACACATTTTTCCCCCTCCAGCCTGGAACTTTCAATAAGTGAGATGTAAAATTAAGATAGACATTTTTGGATTTTTACCAAATGGTTCATACGAGTTCATGAGCGTCACTGGATGCCAGATGGCTAAGGACAATTATCAAGCATTTTCCAGAGTTTAATGTTTTCAGAGAACTTTATGATAAGTGACTAATTTAGCTTCTCATTTGTCTGGTAAGAAGGGTGAGAAAAAAATAGCTAGCCATCTAAGGCACGTTTATGTAAGTCACAGGGCTCTGTGGATTCTTATTAAATATTAAAAAGCAACTTAGCTGCCATTAAGCCCAGGAATCATAAGGTTTGGGAAGGATTTGGATCAGCAATCCCGTGGTGGTAGTGAGATTGGTAAATAATCCATAGACCTTCATGGACACTGAAATACAGCAAACTAGTACTATGGTTTTCTTTAAGGAGCGAGAATTAGGGCACTAAAACTCCGGCATGTTTTATTTCTTTGAGCAACTGTATCCAGAGGGCTTTATTATGCCCTTTTTACCTGTTTAGGAAATGGAAGCCAGGTGAATAGGGGGATCACTTGTTGGCTTGATCACTTAAGTTTGAAGGTATAAGTGATACAGTCCAAGTCTTGAAGTCAGGCCATCATTCTCACCTGGGTGAGGCGGTGACTTGAGTCATTTCCTACCCAGGCCCTTTCTGGCTGGTTGTATGTCTTTGTTGTTTGATAAACTTTCTGACTGTAATCTAGCTCTTGATAGAGCTAAATATGTTTCTAAATCTAATTTAAATCTTTCTGGTTTTTAATGTGATTTCAATGAAGGCTTATTTCCAATGTGATGGTTTTGCAATTATAGAGGAGGCTCAGCTTATGTGCATCTAATTTATGTAAATGCAAATGTCCGTGCATAGCAAATAAAAAGAGACCCATTTAGATATCACAGAAGGTTTTGTCCCCTGTTCCACGCCATGAACACATACCCCAGAATAAGAAAAGAATGCTCGATCTGTTCTCTCCCTCCTTCACACCTTTTATAGTGTGAGGATTTTGAGTGAAATTCTATGGCTCAACAATACTTTTTTTTTCTGCGCTGGAAAGATTGCTCAGTGGTTTAGGTGCTTGTCTGCAAAGCCAGGCTTGATTCATGGGTACCCACGTAAAGTCAGATGTACAAAGAGGCACATGCATCTAGAGTTCATATACAGTGGCTAGAGGTTCTGCTGTGCCCATTCTTTCTCTCTGCAACTAAATAAATAAAATTTTGCAGAAGTTTCTCATACCACATGGTCCATAACTTTTTCAGCCAAACAGAATTTTCTGTTAAGAAACTAGAGGAGAGAATTTATTTATATATTTAGCTATTCATTTTGCCAATATTTAATGAGAATTTATTATCCCTAGAATTATTCTTGTTTCAGAGCACATGTACTGAACGCTGGAAAATTTTCTAATCTTGCAGAATTTACAGTTTGGGTGGCTGTTGATAGTCAGACCATCAGATTCAACATGTTCTCTCAAAATATATTTTAAGAATAATATTGGGTCTGGGCATGGTGGTATATGCCTATAATCCCAGCACTTGGAAGGCAGAGGTAGGAGGAACACTGTGAGTTCAAGGCCACCCTGAGACCACATTGAGAATTCTAGGTCAGCCTGGGCTATCGTGAGACCCTACCTCAAAAAGCCAAAAGAAAAAAAAGAATAATATTGGTTGTGCATAATTATAATTTATATGATAACTTTTAAAATTGAACCCTCACTGGAAACCTAGATATATCTAGGAAGACTAGATATATCTTTCAAGATAAAATATCTTTTACCATATTCCTTGGTGTTTACCCAAGTGAATGGAAAATTGATCTTCATACGGCAACCTGCACATAAATGTTTATAACAGCTTTATTCATAATTGCCTCAAATTAGAATCAACCAACATACCCTTCATTAGGCAAATGGATAAACTGCCATATATTCAAATGATGGGTTAGATAGCATTCTGTCCCAGGAAGAAATGAGCTATCAAGCTATGAAAATACCGAGAGCTTTTAAAGCATTTTAGTAAACAAAAAAAAAAAGCCTATCTATAATTAAAGTGACATAACTTTTTGGAAAAGAACCTAAAAATATCTGTAGTTAACAGGGATTTGGCAGAATGGAGGGATGTGTAGATGCAGGCTAGGGAATTTTATTTTTCTTAAAGCAAGATCTCACTCTAGCCCAAGCTGATATGGGATTAAGTCCTTAGCTTAAATTGGCCTCATGCTCACAGCCATCCTACTGACTCAGCCTCCCAGTGCTGGGACAGAAAGAGTGATCAGGATGCTCAGCTCTGGCTAAGAATTTTTAAGGGAAGATGAACTAATCTGCACGGTATAGTAATGACAAACCCATGCCATCCTATATATTTCAAAACTGTAGAATGTATTGCCAGAGTGAACACTAATGGAAACTCAGGACTTTGGTGTGACATGTCATTTTAATCAGTCCTTATTGTAATACACCTGGCATGCTGGACTGGGTGTTGGTGGTGGCACACAGCATGCATTCAGAGGAATGGATGGGGTCCCCGTTGTGGAAGGAGCTCTTTTCGCAGGCAACTCAAACTTCCCATGAACCTAAAGCTGAAATAATAAATAGTTTAAATAGTTATCTGCAAGAAGAGCTGAACCCCTCTTTCCCATCACAAGCACCCCCACACAATCCACCACATCTCCTGCGTACATGTCTGTCATATGTACCATATGGTTTGAAGGATGATGTAGCTCTGACATGACCATAGAAGTATTTTGGTAGAGCATGGTTGTGAAAGGTGGGATCTGGGTACCAGGGACCTGGGCTTTTGTCATCCATCCGACCTCAACTGTCTCCGAGACTTCAGATAAGCCTTTTTCCTATAGTCTGGGAAACAATGAGATTCAACAGGCTGATCCCAAAGGTTTTGTTCCATTCTGTTCCTTAAAATATTTTTAACTAGACGATTAAGAATTTTTTTCCTAATCATTGAACAGTGCTGGAACACAGTATCATCACTGTAATGACTTATTACAAGTTGTATTTCTGTTCCTTTTGAAGAGGGAGGGAGAGAGAGAGAGAGAGAGAGAGAGAGAGAGAGAGAGAGAGAGAGAGAGAGAGAGAGAGAGAGAGAGAGAGAGAATAGTGTCTGTGGGCCTCCCCAGAGAGCAGATGCCTAGACTCTCTCTAATGCACTCCTGTAAACAGTTGCAGAAATAGTTCTTAATGTTTGGCTAAATTTTGTTTACAATGTGTGACTCTTTGCTTCCTGGGAGTATTTTGGAGAAAGATTTTCAGTATATATTCTATCAGAAGGATAAGAGGACAGTCATTTTATTGTTAACATGCTGTATTATAAAATGTTACATTTCTCTGATGCTATCTTTTTAAATTAAATAAGAGACTCAAGAGATGGCTCAGCAGTTACAGGTGCTTGCTTGCAAAACCTCCTGGCCTGGGTTTGATTTTTCCAGAACCCACGTAAAGCCAGATGCACGTGGTGCGAGTATCTTGAATTTGTAGTAGCAAGAAGCCCTGGTGCTACTTTATTCTTGCTCTCTTCAAGGAAAATATTTTAAAAATAATTTTAAGATAGTTGATCTTCACTGTGTCATTTTTCCAGGTGTATATCATTTCACTTAGTTCTTACCACCTCATTCTCTTTGTTCTTTCCTTCCTGCAAATAGTCCTCCCTTCTGCTGCTCATGTCCCATATATTCTTTTATTCTCTCTTTCCCCATAATTATTACATTTTAAAACAGGGCCTGGTATGTTGGTATAGACCCATAACTGCTGCACTCAGGAGGTAGAGGTGGGAGGGTCATGGCAAGTCCAAGGCCAGTCTGGCTGATTACTAGTCTATCCATGGTCCCCTGTCACAAGGACTGATCCAGACGACCCATGGAGGAGGTTATCCAGTTGAGGGGGGAGGGGAGGGCAGTGAGGAATTGGGGATAACAACTCATTGTTTGCCCACTAAATAAATGTTGTAACTCATTATGGACAATAAAAAAAAAGTTTAAAAAAAATTAAAAAAAAAATAAAATGAAAGGTGAAAAAAAAAAAAAAGAATTCCATGCCTTCCAGTGCTATATCATGGAAATCTGTCTCGAAAATTAGGGAAAATTATATAGTCGATACCTGTATGCCTGTCATCCAGATTTTGCAACTCCTAAGATTGTGTGACAGGTTGTTGAATGCCTCATATGGAAAAATTGTTTCTTAAGTAATTTGTCCATTTCTGTCTATAAATGTGTCAAGTAGCTATTAGGGGGAAAATGCAAATTTAAATATATTAAAATCATCCATGCCCCTCCTACCCAGACAGGGTAAAAACTATTATTGGTACACCTTCTCAGCCATGCCAAGGCTATGTCACTTCTGTCTGGAATATGGTGCTATCTATTATTTTATTATACAAAAATTGTAACCTCAGTTAGACAAAGAATTCTTTGATAGGTTGAAGACTGCTGCAAAATTAGCTGTTGTATTTTTTTTTCAGAATCACTAATTTAAATCAGGGTTGCTTGCTTAGTCATGGGTGGGAGGCTGTATAATGGAGAATGGCCATTCTCAAGTGACTACACACAACTAAAAGACATGACTTCCCCTTTCCCAGGAATTGTCACTTTTTACTATTTATTTTGGAAGTTGTGGGGTCTTATAGACCCCTGCCTGACCAATGATGAAACACTGACCAGGCAATCCTGTGCAGGACACCCCATCTGCTTTGAGTCCATGAGTGGAGTTCATTTGTCTTAATCCTGAAGACACCGTTCCCCAGCCCACTTCCCACCCTCCTCCTCTTACATTCTTCACCCACTTTTCTGTGAGGTTCTCTGAGCCTTGTAGGCTCAGGTTTAGATGTCATGTTTAGGAAATAGGATGAGGATCTAATGAGAATAAGGGTTTTAGAGGGATAGGAAGGGAAGCAAAGAGGAAAGTTGGGGTTCCTGGTGAATTCCAATGCACCTTAAAACTTGAGTACCTGGATTCTTGATCTATAAAATTAAGGGATTAAAATTATAGACCACTGGAGGATAAAATATAATGGGAGGCTTTATTTAAAAGAAAAGGAGAAACTACAGAGATCTCCAACCACTAGTGAGGAGAGCACATAGGGGAGGTTCTGGCTGTATGGCTATGAAGTCAGGGGGTCTGTGCTGGCCAGCCAAGCAAGAGGAAGAAGGGAAAATGTGAGGAAAAAAGGTTCATGTGGGAAAGAACCTGAGCCCCCTCACCTGTGGTAAGGAGGCCTTACCTGGGCCTGAAGATTCAGATGTCTCTGCTGGGTATCCATGAGGGGAAAGAGAGCAATCCTTCCTTCTCTAGGTGACTATATCTCTGGCCCAGGTGAGCCAGAGAGACAGCTGGTTGGCCTGTTTTTGACCAATCAATTTCAGGATCAGGTTTGAGCTCTAGTAAGAGACACATTCCACTCAAGGGGAGGGGGTCAGGTAAGGCAAGAGATGAGTGGAAAGTCCAAGGAGACTCCTGGCTCCTGGTGGTTACCTTTGGGGTCCCAATCATCCTAACCTGTCACAGGAAGACAGAAGGCAAATGGGGGGATTATATTATATACATGGATGAAAGTGTCAAAAAATAGTTGATGGGTAGCCTATGTGTATTTCATTGGGTCTTGGAGGGGGGTAAATTCCCACTGTCAGCATTTCTTCTTCCTTACGCATTTCACTTTTTTTCTTTAGAATGTAAGACCTCTTTGTACATATAGCAATGAGAGTACCACCCCAAAGATATTAATAATTACTTAATATCATGTATCTCATCACTTTTCAAATTATTACATAACTTCATTTCTTATATAGTGTTTGCAAATCAAGATTCTAATGTCTAGAGAATCTGTTTTGTATTGTATATCTTCCATCATTGTAAATTTTTTTAATGAAATTTATTTGTAGAAGTCCATGGGATTATTATTCTGTCCCTCAGCCTGATACAGCTGATTTCATCCCTGTGACATTGTAGGTAGCATATTCTTTGAAGTCATCTGAACTCCATTTCTGGTAATCTGGGGTCTTAGTTGGTAGCAACATATGATTCAGGTGGCCTAGTTTTTACCCAGCAGAGTCATAAGTGAAGCTTTATATTTATATTTAGATTCACTGTGCCTTAGCTTTCCTACTGATATTGGCCCATGTTGATAATTGTTACCTATATCTATTTAATTTATAGATTATGTAAAAAGCCTCTATATATCAATTTAAAAAATATTTGTTTGTTTATGAGAGAGAGAGAGAAAGAAAGAGAATATGGATATGGGTGTAGCAAGACCTGCCTCTGCAAACATATGGCCCACCTTGTACATCTGGCTTTATGTGGGTGGGGAATTGAACCGTGGGACATCAGGCAAGTGCTTTTAACCCAATAAATCAAAATTTCACCAGTAGCTGTTTATTACTGTTGTTCTTTAAACATTTTTCTTCATCACAAGGGGTACAGATGAGATTCCCCAGCACTCTAGGCAAGTGCCTGGCACTGAGACCTAGATCCTCAAACCTATTGGCCATTTCAAACTGGTTTTCCGAAGGTGACCAATGTGAGGTTTCTTCCTTTCCTTCCTTTCCTCGGTGTCATTCTGAATGCATGGACTTCAGTGTGTCCACAGTGGTTTAATTCTCACAGTCACTGTTCTTATTGATGCTCTGATTTCCTTTCTTTAATTTGCATTTCTCCTGTTAGGAGTGTTGCTGAGCTCATAGGCTCTTGCATTTATTTTTCTTTTAACTTCCTGTTGACATCCGCCCTCCTCTTATATTCTTATATTTCTAGACACTTACAATTGATTTCCTTATCTCACTTCAGAAGATAATTTATGCGTCAGGAATTTTAACTCTTTGCTTTTACAAAATGAAAAGATTACACATAAGAAAATATCATGAACAATATAGGAAGGTCAATTACAAACCAAAGAAACATGTTTCTGAGCCTAGCAGGAAAGAGTGTCACAGAGACTGAAACCCAGAGCTGCTCTGCTCTCCTGGAATCTAGTACAGTGTTGGAAGACACCTTAACACTGAGCCTTCACCTCCTGCCTGTCACTGTGTTTGTTGTTTGGTTGGTTTTGAAGAATTTTGACAAGATACAAGCTCAATAGATAGTGATTTCTGAGGCTTCTTTCACCAGTAATTATGAAACAGTGGTTCAGTTCACTCAGCCAATGGTTTGGAATTAGGCAGTAATTCTTATCTTCTCATCCTCACATTCCCTGGATATATACATCCATCAGAGTGACAGTTTATTCCCTAGAGGTTTGCCTTTCCCATTGGCTACCACAGAGTAAGCAAGGAAATGTCAATGACGTGTATTTACATGAGACATTAATGTATGTCCATGAACTAATATGAATTGGTATAATGGGTCCATACTGCATTTTTACTCTGTTCCTCAATGGAATCAACGTGAAGCAGAGTCATGCTCTCAAGCACTTGAGATGTTCAGTAGTGGAGTCGAAAACACATGCCATGCATACAAATGTGTGTGTGTGTGTGTGTGTGTGTGTGTGTGTTGTGTGTGCATGTGCATGCATGACAGAGAGGGGAGGCAGGGGGTTTGGTGTTGAGTTTGGGAATCAAGCCCTTGTGCATACTTAGAAAGCACTCTCCTTCTTCCCTCCACCTCTATAATCTTTCTATCCTTTCTTCAAATCCTTGGGAAAGAGTTGAAGTACTGTGCCCACTTAATAGATTAAAAAAAATAAATAAGACCTAGAGTTGATTTTCCTGTGTTTTTCAATGCCCCTTCAAAAGAGTCTCTTAAAGGGCAATGTAATTCTACCCAGTTGTTCAGGGTATATTTTATTTCTTTATTTTTTATTTTTTTATTAATTACATGTGTGAGTACAGGTATGGGTGCACTAGGGTCTCCTGCCATTGCAAACAAATGCCAGATGCTTGTGCCACTTTTTGGGTCTTGTTTTATGTGGGTGCTGAGTAATTGGACCCAAACTGGTAGGCTTTGCAAGCAAGTTCTGTTAACCCCTGAGCTATCGCCCCAAGCTCCTATTTAAGGTTCATGTGTCCTGCTACAGTGGCATGTTCTATATCAGTAGTGTGCTATTTTCTTGCTTTGTAAAGCAGATAAGCTGACTTCAGTTTGCAAAGGCTACAGGAAAGCAAAAATTAAATCTTAACTATTATTTAACTAAAATATTAGCAGCAACTACTTGTACACCTAACTCCTGGCTATGAACTAGCTCAGTTGGGCTTTCTTCTAAATGAGTGTCAGAGGGCCTCACTGTGCAATCCAGACTGGCTTTGAGTTTGACTTCCTCCTGCCTTAGCCTCCTGAATGCTGGGATACTAGATGTGTTCTACATGGGGTCTAATACTTTTTACAATAGAAAACCTTTGTCTTTTATGGACTTAATGCAAAATAAGATCCTTCTCAACAACCTGTTAGAGCAATGGGTTTTCATTGAGCATCTCTCCTCTCTGTTTATAGCCGTGAAGTATATTATGGATCTAAGTAAGTTACACATGCCACAAAGAACAGAAGATCAGAGGCCAATGCCCAATGCATGCGGCGATGCAAAACTATTATTGTTGATACAAACACTTCTGATCGGTTTCTCTATTGCATTAGTTACCTAGTAATAAGTGCAATGTCACTGCTCAACATGTGCCTCATGATGTAATCACTGTCTATCTAAGTAACTGATGCTTGATCTCTTGCCTGGTCTAATTATATCAGCCCCTGATTTTCCTACCTGGTTAATCTGTTAAATTGGAAGGTGAAATTAAAGGGACTCTGGAATAAAAATCTTTTGCTAAATGTGGTAGTGGGGTTTTCCATGCCAGTCAATAAGGGGGGGAGTGGAGCAGTTAGTCATCATCTGTGTCTGAGGGGCACAGAGAGACCACTATCCGGATTTGAGACTATGTGGAGTGGCAGGCTGCTCCAGCAAATTTTTTTGGTTCCTACATGATGGGTCAGTGCTCAGACATGCATGGACCCTTATATTTTTTGAATGATTTCATGAGAAAACAGAAGCTCAAGAGTGTTGGCCATTTCAAGCTCCATAAATAATGGTGTGACTAATTCTGTATATTATGCACAGTTTAGGAAAATCATTTGTAGTTTTGCTATTATTTAGCATGGGAACAAGGTCTGATTGTCTGTTGAAAACCAGTTATGGCAAAGCATAACCTATATTTCTAGATATCTAACATAACATATGCGAGAAAGTTTCTGGTAGGTGTATGTATTTCTATACATCTTTGTGTGGAGGTTCACATATTGTTGGGGTCAGCTTTCTTAGTTGCTGCGCTGGAAGAACCCAAACAAAAGCGGCTTGTAGAGGAATGGGTTTATTTGGCTTACGGACTCGAGGGGAGACTCCATCCTGGCAGGGAAAACGATGGCATGAGCAGAGGGCTGGACATCACCTCTGCCACAGCACTGCAAACAGCGGCAGGAAGGTGTGCCAAACACTGGCAAGGGGAAACTGGCTTATAACCCCATAAGCCAGCCCCCAACAACACAGCTTCATCGAGGTTGTAAAACCCAAACTGCCATCAGCTGAGGATTGATCTATCAGAACACATTCAATTGTTTGTGGGGGACACCTGGATCAAACCATGACACATATGTAATATGTATATGTGGGCATGCACACACATGTACGTGTGTGTGTGTGTGTGTGTGTGTGTGTGTGTGCTCAAGAGCCAGAGGTTAATGTTGGGTATCTTCCTCAATTACTTTCCACCTTAATTTTTGAGACAAGGTCTCTCATTGGCCTGGAGATCATCAATAAGACTAGAATGGCTAGACAGCAAGCCCAAAGGATTCTCCTGACTTCATCTTTCCATTGCTGGGATTACAAACGCATGCTACCATTCCCAGAATTTAAATGAGTGCTAGCAATCTGAACTCAGATCCCTGTGCTTATAAGGCAAGCACTTTACCAACTAAGCCATCTCTCCAGCCCTACACTTACTTTTAAAAGCTGATCTTGTAGGCCATTGTGGTTGTTCCATATGGACCATCAGTATCTGCCTCACTTATAAAGTTTATGAGATAAACATATTCCATTAACTTGCAGAGTAGACTACAGATCAGCAATTATCTAAGGTGCCAGGGGAGTGCCCAAAATCCCACTCTAGCATCCAATAAAGACTTCTATTCCACAGTCTCTTTAATTGCACCATCCAATTTAAAACACTAACCAGGTAGGAAAATAAGGCACTAATGTATTTAGCACCTGGCAAGAGATCAGATAGCTGAAAGTATCTTGGTGCTTCCTATAACCCTTAAAATCCATCAGCACAACTTTCTCTGTGCTGTTCCTTAGTGGCCCACTTGCTTGGAGTCCAAATTAGTGATGACTAGAAGGTAAGACCCGTGCAGATGGGAGATTTCACTTAGAGCTGCATACCCAGAGCCCCAGTTATTTTCTTTCTGTTAGGCTCTGCATTGTTTCAATACCGTCAGCTGGTAGAAGTGGTAATCAATGCTTTTCACTGAGATGGACCACCCATGCATGATACTGGGTTTGCTATCTTTGCTGTTTTCAGGGGAGCAACTCTGCCATTACTGGGGCAACTTCCTCTAAGGCTTTAGGAGAAATGTGCCAGGTCATGCCTGGATGCCTTCTCTTTCTTCAGCAGAAATTGAATGGCCTAATATTCAGTTACATTTTTGGAGAATGATCCTTATTTTTCTTTGGAGTTCAAATTGTAACATTTGGGAGTAATGGAAATAGAGATATTATGAAATTAGAGATATGGTGAAAAGAGGCAATCAACTGGTTCTCACATTCTGGATGAATATTAAGGAGCTCCTGGGTCACCTCTGAGTTTGAATCTGGACACTTTCATATTTTTTTTTCACAATGAAGCGATTTATCATTTATTTTTTTTAACCCTTGCTTGTACAATTGGGAAAGGAATCTTTTGTGTGTGTGTTTTTTTTTTCATTTTCATTTTTTATTGTCCATAATGAGTTACAACATTCAGTGGGCAAACAATGAGTTGTTATCCCCAATTCCCCGCTGCCCTCCCCTCCCCACTCCGCTGGATAACCTCCTCCATGGGTCGTCCGGATCAGTCCTTGTGACAGGGGACCATGGATAGCCTAGTACTCAGCCAGGTTCTCCTGGCCATGCCTCTGGATAATCTCCCCACCACGGCTCTCACAATCTTTCCGCTCCCTCTTCCGCATTCATATTTTAGTTATTTGATTTCCATCAGGATGCTTAGTGTCTCCAAACCTCAATTTTCTTCTGTGCAAATAAAAGTAATACATACAATTAAAGCATGCTGGGCCACATGAGCACCATATAGAGATATGTGAGGTATCATCTTATATACTTACTGGGTGCACCTATAGTCACACTTCCCGACAGGTTAGTCTTACAGGAGTAGTTCTCAAATTCCCAGTAGAACCCTGTTGCCTTTATTTGAAATTTAAAATTGTGGATTGAAATTCATACCCCACCCTTCCCCCCAACACTCTTCCATTCAACAGTCTTGACCAATATCCAATGAGAGTTCTTAACCCCTTCTTGCCCTGTTTCTACTCTCTGTTGACTGACTTCTCTGGACACCTTCCTCTTTGGGGAGTGTGCCTCTCTACTGGGTACCTTGCATCCATGGCCTGGTTCCTATGTTTGCTTTATCTTCATACACAGGGTTCATTTTTAATGCCCAGCCCTTAGAGAAGAGTGGTTACAATGCCATCCAAGCAGCCACTAATTGATGCCTCTTGAAAAGTGACACATTCCCTGAAGCATTCCAGCCTGCCCAGCAGGGATGAGCCCTCTTCCCTGTCAGACCCTGGTGATGATAGATGTATATTGTTTTTTTCCACTGTTAATATTTGTAAGATATACTTTCTCAGTTCATTTTACTATGTGACAGTATTAACCCCCTCTCAGTTTCTAGGGACTTAAGGGAAGCAAATTTCTGAAGCTGAGTCCTACGATCAGCTTTTGCTATGTGGAAGGGCATGATTTAGTGAGAACTTGTCTTAATACACAAAGTGAAAAGAAAACAAGAAAGGACTGTGTGTATACCCCAGAGGTATACACTCACTTGCCTGGAATGTACTGAAAAATAGAAAAGAAAAATCAAGAATTATAGAATTACTTATTGATCAAGCAGGTTTTATCATACATTCTGTATTGCTACTTAGGAAAACCAGCAAATTGAGGGAAATTTGTTGCATTTTGCCATATCTGGGAAGAAGGTAGGGAATTCTAAACACAAGGAACAGCTGCTGGAATGAAGGTTTGATGAAAGCAAGAAGAAACTTCAGTAGTTTCACTATGTCCTTAGTCCTTAAGAAAGTACTTGGAAACACTATGTTCCTAGTACATGTTGAGTTCATGAATTTCTGACCATAACCCTTAAGTGGCTTAAAGTTGATTATAAGTAATTTCCCTTCAAAGCATCTTAATTATTTCTTAGGTTGCAATATAACTAAGATTCAACAGTAAGTGATATACGTTTATGTTGTTACCACTGAAACATGGGTAGTTTCTTAATATCGATTAGGAACAAGGAAAGAAGTTTATTTTATGCATAGACTTGAGACTTGAATTCCCAAAGCCGTCAGCACAATTTTTTTAATAACTCCATATATATATATATATATATATATATATATATAATTATTCTATGGGTGAACTGTAGCACTGTTTGCTTTCCAAAATTGTGTCTCTTGGCTTTGGAATTCAGGAATAATTGCAGGCTTTACCCTCATGATTATCAGCTTGCTTTCGAACCATGGCCAAAACATCCTCAAATTGCTGGGTATCTGAAGAGGACATACGATGAACCAGAACTGTCGACTCATGATACGTAGTTCTGCCATCCGCCCTGCCATGAGGCAGGTCGGGTAACTGCACCCAGCTGGAGACAGTCCAGAGACAACTGCCCAGAATCATCCCGGACTACAGAAGCAATCCCTTTTGACAGAAGATGGAGAAGATTTTAGACATCTGTGGGAAATAAAACAAAACCATGAAATGACATGTAGAATGTATTCCTGCAACATTAAAAATTTAAAAATCTAAGGGACAGAAAACCTCAAGTACTTTCCCTCATGCAAAATAAAGGATGACCTATCTCTGTGACCTTGTCTCACTGTCATAAACATCCTGAAAGAATATTATTCCTAGCATCTTGTTTTATAGAAAAACAATCTTAGAAAAAGGAATGTCTTGATGCTTAGAGAAGCTAAGGAAACTCGTAGTGGGGGAAGTAGGCAATTAGTAGTGTGACTGTCCCAAAGACTACTTAGTTTACGTGGCACTGTCTTCCCCAACTATTCTTTGAATTCTGAAAATAAGGGAATATTTTATTAATTAAAAGAGGAAAACAGTGATTTTTGGAGCTAAAAATCCTCACCCAATGACACCCAATGAGGAAAAAGGTTCCCAAAGAGAAGAAGGCACCAGACAGAATACAAGAGCACTGATGATGAAATTGGATTCAGATCTAAAGTCCTTAGATTCCTGCCCTGTGCTTTCCCCAAGCACATTTCTTCCCTTTCTGTCATCTATTGCTGAATTGCTTTTTCTCCTATCTCTTCTCACAGACCAGGAATGGGGATTGTGATGTGGGGGGAAATGAGGAGAGAATAAAAGGAGGGGAACTGAGAACTAGTCAGTGAAGTAGAATAGGAGGAGAGAATCAGGATCACAGGTCATCCCTCTGGGTACAATATATGGTCTTTTTTTCCCCTAAAATTTGTGTTCATTTCAACTATATCCATAAATATCCATAATATGCTTTTCTGTATCAGATGCCAAAGGCCAGTGTAGGAAGGCACTCATGAAGTCATTGTTACAGAGTTTTCCAGAATTCTGGAGAAGGTATAGCTTCAAACAAGGCTCAGCACTTACCACCTGAGTTGTCTTGAGGATAATTTTAACTTCCAGTTACTTCATGAATCCTGTCAAATGCATTCATTGAGCTCCACCTTTATGCTGGGCTATAGAGAATTTTGTGAAATACAGCAAGAGAGCAGAGGTCAAATTCCTTGCTCATATAGAACTTGTGTTTTATTGTGGGAAAGCAATGAATGAATAAATGCCTACTATATGAGAAAGACACCCCCAAAGGTCTAAACAGAGAAAGAAAAATAGAAGAAGTTAAGGGATTAGAGTTTAAAATAGGGTAATTACCAGAGACACAGGCAACAATTGAGCTAATATACCAAGTCCTATAAGGGAAAGAGGACTTCTGGGAAAGGCAATGCCAGCAGCAACCTCAGAGGCCTCTGGTGGAGTTAGAGACACACTGGGGGAGAAGCCTGCTAGAGAGGAAGGTATTAGGGGAAGAGACTGAGAGTAGTGCTAATAGTTGCACCACATTTGGTATTTTGGCCACTGTAAAGACTCTGAGTGATGATGGAAGGATTTTATCAGGATGATGATTTCACATTTTTGACAACAGTGATAACCATGGTCTTAGAAACTATTGTGTAGCCACATAAATCCTTGATATCTTGACCCAGGGTGTCAGTAAAGGAGGTGAAAAGACGAGATAAGACGCTACATCTATTGTAAAGTTAGAAGTTAGAATTACTGGATGGAGAGAGATATTAAGATTGAGATTTGGATGGTTTGAGCCTTACCAACTGGTGAAAAAATTCCATAGGTTGAGAAGGAATAAAGAAAGATTATGGGCTTGAGTTATTCCAGAGGAAAATGATGGCGGTGGCCTGAGTTGTGCCTGCTAATAGGACAGCAGGTACAGTTATGGAATAATTGGTTGATGGAGGAGTTTGGACTGGAGGAAACTAGGCTTAGAGACAAAGCTCAGATTTGACAATGTATCAATGATCTGTCCAATGATAGAACCAGAAGAGGCTCAGGGATGAGTTAGAAAATTGCCCTTCCCATGGAAATTCGTAGACTGAAAAGATGTCCTAGGGGTACCCATGATTGAGTGGCCAGAGATAACAGTTGCCACTGATGTCATAGGTGACAAATAAGGAAAGTACATCATGACAGAGCTATTTGTTCTCCCCTGGTGTCATGTCATTATAGAGCAAAGGGATAATATGTACTCACTTTGTCCAAGGAAATATGGCACAGGTAATAACTCATCAAGGGAAAAATCACTTCTCTCCAATCCCTGTTTCCTCTGTAGAGCAAATGGCCAAGTTGATCCAGTTATGTCCTTAAAATAATTCTTTCAGGAATTATAGTCTGACTGGTTTTTGTTGTTGGTGGTGGTGGCTGTGATGGTGGTGGTGGAGTGTGTGTGTGTGTGTGTGTGTGTGTGTGTGTGTGTGTGTGTGTGTGTGTGTGATTGGTAATGATTTTTTAAATTAGTCAATATTTGCTATCCATTCACTATTTTTAAAAGAGAGTAATGTCATTTCTTTATTCCTCTTATTTTTTAAAAAAATATTTTATTGTTAATAATTAGAAACTCTGTATGAACAAGTCTTAGATCGGTATTCCTGTTTCCCTCCTGCCTGCCCCCAACCCACTGAGGGCCCTCCTCAGTGGGATTGCTAGAATGGTCCATGTGGTGGGGGGTTATGAATTGTACAATAGTAGCCATTTGTGTGTGTGTGTGTGTGTGTGTGTGTGTGTGTGTGTGTGTGTGTGTGTGTTGTGGTTGAGGGGGGCAATGTCTCTGGATATTCTTCCCCACCACGGTTCTTACAATCTTTCCACCCCCTCTTCTGCAAAGTTCCCTGAGTCATGGTAGGTGAATTTTAAGTCTGCTTTACTGTTGAGATCTTAACGGTCTCTGGATTTCTGCCTTGGACTATCTTAGTTATCCTTGGTGTCTGTGTCCATAGGTGATCTGACTTGCAGTGGAGGCAGCTCTGTTGTAGCCAGCCACACACCACTGGGAAGAATCTCCAAACTAGGCACAGTTTATGGGAGGATAGGATTTATTGAAGCTATGATCCAGGGGAAGTTTCATAATGGTGAAAAAGGCTAGTCCCCTTTCTCAGGTCCAAGCAGAGAGAGAAACCCACCACCAAAACAGCACCCACAGAACAGCAAACAGGCAGTGGGAAGAGAGATTTTTCTATCCTTTTACATAGCCTTGGAATGGGGTCTTGCAATTCTATCCCAGACTTGGCTTCTTGAGTCTCTGGAATTTCGTTCCTGTACTGCCCTCCCAAGAAGGGATGTTCATCCCCCTATTGAGAGGAATGATTTCCTGTGAAGATCCTCAGAAACCCACCCAAGATTACTAAAAAGGTCAAGTTGACAACAAAACTTACCCATCACAAACTCTCTTGCTCATCTCACCACTTCCTCCAAGGGTTTGTTTGGGCCCTAGATGACGATGTAGGGATTTCTATATCATTTCTTATTAAATGTTTGTATGTTTCATCTTCAATGCATGTATGTGTCAAGTGTACATGTATATGTACATGCATATGTGTAGAGATATCAGGAACATGGCACCATTGTTTTTCTTTTGTTGAGACAAAAATCTCTCTATTGGCCTGTAAGTCACTGATTAACCTAGACGGGCTGGGCAGTAAGCCCCAAGGGATCCTTCTGTTTCTACCTTCTCAGTTTTGGGATAAAAGTGCATGCCTCATATCTAGAATTTTTATGTGGGTGCTGAGGACTAAATGCAGGTCTTCATGCCTATAAGGCAAGTGCTTTACCAAATGAGCTCTCTCCCCAGCCTCTGAAGAATTTCTTTAAAGCACAAGGCATTGAATTGCATATCACTGTCTTAAATGTATTTGTATGTAAATCTTCTTTCTTTTGTGATATTATAGACTGGGAAGAAGCTACTATCCTGAACTCCTTGGAGAAAGCTTTCCTGGAACAGTGTGAAGGTTGAGGAAACTCCCTATGGTGGTGGCCTGAGCAGATGATCTCAATCCCAATGTTGCTGTGACAGTATTTGTGTCTGAAATCCAAGAAGACCAGGACTGTAAAGGTATAGATATGTGATTCTTACATCCCACTTTCTAAAACAAATGTGATACATCATTTAAAAGCAAACCATGTGCTCTGCCTTATCCTCACCACATTCTTCTCTTTTCTATGTCCCTTTTTTCATTTAAGGAACATCTTTTTGTATATTTGTTAGCTTGTTTATTTGTTTTGTTACCAGGTTATGGAATGTGGGTGATTAGAGCAAGGTACTGAGGGAAACTGGAGGAAGTCTTTATTGTTCCAATAAGGGACCAGGGGCAGAGGGCAGTGTGACTATAGGCAGAGTGCTATACATATGTGCAACAGAAGCAGAAAAATTGGGGTAAAGGCCTATGCCATTAGGCTTCAGGTAGAAAAGGAGAGTAAAGAAGTAGTTCTGTGTAATACATGGTTTAATCTTGTTTTCCACATCTGTGGGAAACTTTTTTTATTATCCATAATTAGATACATTGAATGAGCAAATAATGAGTTGGTATCACCATTTCCCCAATTTCCCTCTTCCCTATCTTCAATCAGCTGGATATCCTCCTCCGTGGGCAGTCTGGATCAGCCTAGGAGTCAACCAAGTTCCAACCCCCTTTGTATGTTGTTACTGAGAGGATCAATGTCTCTGGATATTCTCCCCCACCATGGTTCTTACAATCTTTTCGCCCCCTCTTCCGCTCAGTTCCCTGAGTCATGGTGGGTGAGTATTAAGGCTGCTTTATTGTTGAGGTCTTAGTGGACTCTGTACTTTAGTGGACTTCTGTGCTTTAGGATGTGTTGAAATCATTGGTGTCTGTCTGGCTTATCCTGGGTTGACTGATTGGCTGTGGTTGTGGGTCGTATGGGAAACTTTTGACAGAGCTTTGTAGTTTCTTAAGGTCTTTAGGGGCTGTTCCTATATTTCCTTTTTTCCTTTAGATATATACAGCTACCTTGGGGATAGACTGTACACCTGAGATGGATCCTCATTTTTTTTTACAATGATAAGCGTCATGGTCATTTTAATTGGCAGTTAACAGAAGGTGTGCATATATTTCATACACACATACAGAAACATGTGCATATGGTTTATTGAATGGCTTTATTTTCTATCTATGCATGTGTGTATGAATCTGTATGCACATATATTTTTGCTTTCAGATATGGAGGGTATTGAGAACAGACAGATGGAGGGAAGAGGGGAGGTGATGAATGCTCAGAAATACCATTTATAATGTGCTTACTGTGAGTCAAATGCTATGTATGGCCTTAACAATATTTTGTACAACTCATGACAACCGTGGTGAATAGGAACAACTGTTTATTTATTTATTTATATGCCAAAGTCATGCTGTTACTGCTGCCAAAAAAAAAAATCATCAGATGCTTATGCCTCGAGCCTATGTGGTTGGCTCAGGAATTGAACCTGGGCTAGCAGGCTTTGTACATAAGCACTTTAGAATGCACAGCCATCTTCTCAGCCCCTTGTTTAGGGACTTCTGAGCTGGGAAACCAGAAATGAGAAATAAATACAAGGGTTTCTAAGTCCGTAGGGATCAAGGGTTAGACTCATTTCTAGACTTTCTGGAACTATGTGCATCTGTATGGCGTTGGGGAAGCACATATGTAACTGGGCAGAAATGGGTTTAGTAGGATCCATGTCATATCCAAGGGAAATTGTAAGATGTCTTGGAAAATACCATTGGTTTTTCACTATACTTTTAGTCTCCTTTAAAAAGAGAAAGAAAACAAATGAAGACAAGCCATGACACTCACAAGAGAAATAATGCTTAATGATGTTGAGGCTTCTTGGAGTTGGGAGCACAAAGCATTCCGATGGGGAGCTAGTCCTTCCATGGCATGGAAGAGCTCACAAGGCTCCTGGATATGCTAGCATAGAGATTCTCAACTGGTAAGTATCAAATTAGTTGCAGCCATAGGCCCATGTCATTCTAGCTCTGAGTTTGTCATTGCTGGAGTAAGTGTGGTGCTTGAGTTTGTCACTGCTGGAGTAAGTGTGGTGCTTGATTTCCCATCTTCCACTGATAGTGGAATGTGTGTACTTTTTCTCTGCACTTTCCAAATGCCAGTGGGGAGACCATGGAGCTCTGATTTTCACACTGCTCATCCTTCCTCTCAACAAGGAGTTCTCAGAGATTTGTGGATGGAGGAAGATAAATTCTTTTTAAAATATTTTATTTATTCATTTTCAAGCAGAGAGAGAGAAAGAGAGAGAGAGAGAGAGAGAGAGAGAGAGAGAGAGAGAGAGAGAGAGAGAGAGAGAACAAACACCAGGGCCACCACCTTGTGGCAGCTTATGTGGGTCCTGGGAAATTGAACCCCGGACCTTAGGCACTGGAGGCAAGTGCCTTAACCGCTGAGCCATCTCTCTAGCCTGGAGGAAGATAAATTCTAATAAACGTTCCTCTTTTTCTTTTCAGGGAAATTTTCTTCTTTTAAATTTTTTTCTGAGAAGGAGGTTGTGATGATTAAGTTTCGTTGTCAACTGGACCTGTTTAGTAATCTTGGGTGGGTCTCTGATGTTGTTTATAGGAAGGATGCTCTCTCAGTAGAAGGCAGGGTGTAAAGAAGCTCAATGAAGCTAGAAACAATCTTCGCTTCCTGGGAGAGCAGTGTAGGAAGGAAATTCCACAGATTCAGGGAGTCAACAAGTCTGCGGAAGGATTGTAAAACCCTGCCCTAATACTATATAAAGACAAAAGGCAATGTCTCTCCTCCCTCTGCCTGTTGGCTGGTTTTTGTTTGTGGTGTTGGCTATGGCTTCTCTCTCTCCCTGGTTGGACCTCTGAAAAGGGGCCATCCTCTTTCCCCATTATGCAATGTCCCCTGGATTTGTAGCCTCAATAAATCCTTTCTTCCCATAACTGTGCCTGGTTCAAAGGTTCATCCAAGTGATGGGGTATATTGTTTTTCTTTCTTTCTTTTTTAAAATTTATTGTCCATAATGAGTTACAATATTTAGTGGGCAAACAATGAGTTATTATCCCCAATTCCCCGCTGCCCTCCCCTCCCCTCCCCCCTCAACTGGATAACCTCCTCCATGGGTCGTCTGGATCAGTCCTTGTGACAGGGGACCATGGATAGCCTAGTATTCAGCCAGGTTCTCCTGGACATGCCTCTGGATAATCTCCCCCACCACGGCTCTCACAATCTTTCTGCCCCCTCTTCCGCATAGTTCCCTGAGTCATGGTGGATGAGTATTAAGGCTGCCTTAAGGTTGTGAGTTTAGGGGTCTTTGTGTCTAAGATCTTTGGTTTCTGTCTCACTGGTTTATCCTGTGTTGATTTAATGGCTGTGGCTGTGGGCCCCTTGTTCATCCCATCATTCTCTGTGGGGTTCCATTTGGATCCTCATATGAGGGAGAATATGTGGCGTTCTATTCTCTGTTCTTTTGAGTGATCGCTTAGTAAGATCTGCTCAAAGTCAGACCATTTTTCCTAAATTTTGATATTTCATTTTTCCTTTCAGCTGAGTAAAATTCCAATGTGTAAATATACCACAGTTTCTCTGTCCATTCCTCCATGGATGGGCATTTGGGCTGGTTCCAATTCTTGGCTATTATGAATTGAGCTGCTATAAATATAGTTGTACAAATGTTTCTGCGTCGAGATGTGACATCTTGTGGATAGATGCCTAGTAGAGGGATAGCTGGGTCCATTGGAAGGATTATGTCCATTCTGCTCAGAAGTCTCCACACTGCTTTCCATAGCGGTTGAACAAGTTTACAATCCCACCAGCAGTGAATGAGGGTTCCTTTTTCCCCGCATCCTCGCCAGCAACAACTGTTGTTGTTTTTCTTTATGATTGCCATTCTGACAGGGGTAAGGTGGTATCTCATTGTTGTTTTGATTTGCATTTCCCAGATGCTTTCTCAGGTGAGAAAAGGCCATTTGTGTTTCCTCCTCTGTGAATTCTCTGTTGAGATCAGTGCCCCATTTTGTGAGGGGCAGTTTGCTTTTTTGTTATTAATTTTTTTGAGTTCTCTGTAGGTTCTAGAAATTAGGCCTTTGTCTGAGTTGTAGCTGGAGAAAATCATCTCCAAATTTGAAGGGGGTCTATTGACTTTGAGAACAGTGTTTTTGTCTGTACAGAAGCTTTTGAGCTTGAAGATGTGCGGAGGATAGCTAGCAGGTCTTGTTTACACCAAGCTCTATGTGGTTGTTATTAGTGTCCTGGAGAGAAGAAGGAAGCAAGATGATGTTGGCTCCATCCTTGTACCACAGTGCAGCCTGGTTCCCTTGATCCGGCTTCCTGAGCAGATTCCCGATGCCTTTCAAGTGAAGACAGACAGTATAAGTCATTGGCTCTTGGGACTTGGCTTAAGCAAGGCAAGTCAAAGTTTTAATCCATGTATTGCATGAACATTATAAAAGCCTTTTCATTCTTCTGAGTCAGCACTGTTCCAGGAATGCTCCAGAAGCAAAGCATCAGTGTTGTCTTAGCGTGGAAGGCATGTGCTCTTTGCAGGTTGGCCCTAGACCTACTCAGGACCTCTGAGAATGGGGTCTGAAAATGGATGTGTTTTCTAACACATTCTCCATCTAATTCATATGTTTTACTAAAATTTTAAAGCAATGTTAAACCTGTTCCTTAAGCTCTGAAAAGTGAAAAAAAATCACATGGATTAAAACTGGGAAGATTTAAGAATTTTAATGATTATTCTATGGGTGTGTATTTGTATGTATGTATGTAAACACTATTTATCTATCTATATATGTATATATATAGTGTATACACACATATATAGGAAAATAATTCTAAAACTGTAATAAAGTTGTAAAATTATAGGGGTTTTACTTGATATACTTGAAATAATTGAAAAAAAAACGAAAAGAAAGCATAATAAAAATTAAAGTTAAAATTGAAGTGTACTGTAACTCAATGAATGGAACACAAGTGAATTCTGACATAGGCTTCAACAAAAGCACCAATGATGTTCAACCAGATCGAAAAAACCACTTCAATGAATGGTATACAATAACTAGATATTCGTATGAAAATCAAAGATCATCAGTCTTTACCTCAAACTAGCATATAAATTATGATTTAAGTCAGATGATAGGCTAAAATATAAAAGCTAAAGCAACAAAGATTTAGTAGAAGAAAAGCTAGGATAATATAAATTCCGGGGGTAAATACTTCTTAGAAAGGACATAGAAAAGCAGAAAGCATAAGAAAAAAATGATATGTGTTGAGCTGCATGAGGATTAACAACATCTATTCATCAAAAACTCCCAAGAGTACATGGGAGGCTGAGGTAGGAGACTGTGAGTTTCAGTTCAAACTTGGCTGAATACTAAGCCCCTGTATTTATAGCAACAATTGGAATCATCACCAAGAAAATCAAGAGGTAAAAAGTACAAATGCATTTAAAGAAAGAGATTTTCTCATTGGGGTGAAAATATTTATAATACATACATCTTACTTGTGTATGGACAGGGACTTTATAAATTCAAAAATAGAGGTGACCAGTAAATACAAGTAATGTCAACAACATTTGTTGTCAAGGAACCAAAAATAAAATGAGAAAGATTATTTTTACATAGCTGTCAAAATAGCTGAGTTTAAGGCCTGGCAGCCCACAGATGAAGATGATGTGGAGAAACATCCAGCCTTGTGCATTACTTGATAGCATTGAAAAATCTTACAACCTCTTCAAAAACAATCTGGCATTTTCTTACAAATTATGCAAGTGTCTATGCTAAGGCAAAGAAATTCTACTAAAATGTATTTCTTGTGAAAGTTCACAATAAACCTTTATTATGACAATTCAGTGTTGAAAGCAACTCCGATGTCTTTCAGCAGGAAAGTGGATAAGCACTGAGAGATCAAGCTACCATCTAAAGAAGCATCCTAACTGTACATGTAAAATTAACTAGCCAAAAACACAATACAGTGAGGAAAAGAAGCCAAGCACCAAAAAAAAAAAAAAAAAAAAAAAAAAAAAAAAAAAAAAAAAAAAAAAAAAAAAAAAAAAAAAAAAAAAAAAAAAAAAAAAAAAAAAAAAAAAAAAAAAAAAAAAAAAAAAAAAAAAAAAAAAAAAAAAAAGCCCTTTCAGGCCTGAATTTACTCATATGAAAGTACAGAAATCTCAGAACTAATCAAGGGTGATAGAAATTGCTCAGTACTTATTTCTGTTGGGCAAATGCCTGGGCAGTGCATGAGGGAAATTTCTTGAATGAAGAAAATGTTCCATGCCTTGATTAGCACTCATCATGGTCTCCTGTCACAAGGACTGATCCAGACGACCCATGGAGGAGGTTATCCAGCGGATTGGGGAGGGGAGGGCAGCGGGGAAATTGGGGATAACAACTCATTGTTTGCCCACTAAATATTGTAACTCATTATGGACAATAAAAAATAAATAAAAAAATAAAAATAAAATTTTTTAAAAAGTGAGTAAACACCCATATTAATGTTTCACTCTATGTAAATTACACCTCAATTTTAAAATGCATTAAAAGCTCTTTATACAAACTTTCATTACTAAACATTTTATCCAAAGTGCTTTTTTTATATCCATATTCTCTGAAACTACCCTTCAGCTGTGTAGGGTGATACATGCCTATAATCCTATAATCCTGGCACTTAGAGCGCTAAAGCAGGAAGACCACAAGTTACAGAGCAGCCTGGTTTATATTGTGAGAGCTTGTCTCAGAAAATAAAAAGCCAATCTGCTCTCAGGAATGGGTATTATTGTTGCAAGCGACAGATGTACAAACTAACCGTGAGAAAAGTTATTGGACTTGTTCCAATCAATCCACACTGCTTTTTCACTAAAACTGAACTCAAGAGTGATTGCATCTGACCCCAAACCTGAGCTAGCCATCATGTAGGTGTGACAGCATCTTAATTCCAGATCCAGTGTGCAGAAGCAGCCTTCTGCAGAGCCTTCCAATATGGCAAGGTAGGGACACTGATGGGCGAGTGACTTACATACTTCACAAGTCTCTTTGGTGAGATAAAAAGTTAACAGTCAATATCACTCCTTCTCTCAATGACTGTTGGGTGAAAGCATTCTGAAGTTTGTCTGCCCTTCAGAGTGATCTTTCTTGATCAGGCAGTAGTATCAGGATGTGTGCAGTTGAGAAACAATGCCTGGCCGGGCCTGGGCCACCCCAGAGAGCACAGGAGAGAGCAGCCGGGTGCCGCCCAGACCTCCACTTTTTGCTGGAACTGACCGAAGCCTCAGTTTCTTCATTTGTAGATATCAAAACTCCCTGATGGAAAGTGAATATTAAAGGAAATTTAGGGACTGGGGAAACGGCTCTGGAAAAGCGGAGTTTGAATCCCCAAAACCCATAGAAAGCCAGACACTAGTGTTTGTAATCCCAGCATGCCCAGGGCCAGAAGACAGGAGGATCCTCTGAAGTTTTAGGGCCAAATAGCCTGGGAAACAGTGGTGACCAACTAATGACCCTTCCTCAAACAAGGAGAAGACAAAGATTGACAGGACACCTGGAGTTGTCCTCTGTCCTTCACAAGTACTGTGGCCTGCACATGCCTACAGTTACATGCATGAACACACACACACACACACGCGTGCACACACACACACACACACACACACACACACACACACACCATACAGATGCACATATATACATTTAAGAAAATTAGTTTGTGAAGTGCCAGGATGCACTGGTCCTTTATAAACTCTTTGTAGATGGTAAGCTCTTGTTTTAAGTAGAGCTCAGATGAGTGAATGATACCATGATTGTCTGTGGTCATTGACAACTCTCAGTCCCTATGTGAATCTATGCTTTCAGCTACTTTCAGCTGATAGCAAAACATTATTTTGTGAAAAAGAAATAAAGGCCCACTTTCATTATGATGATTTGGAACCTCTGGATGAAGTGGACTTTGTTGTCAAGAGGGGAAAGGCATTTAATTAATATGTAGGAAATTATTTGGAGGAAAAACTGTCATTAAATGTAAATGTTATGTTTTATCTGTCCAGAGTGACTGAAAGGGAGCCCGGAACTATTTAGCATATTGAACAGATACCCGCAAGGTTAATTGTCTTGGGAACGTTGAAAAGCTCAATTCCTTCCTGCACCTCCACAATTTGCTTCCCTGTCATATCGGTTTCTATGTGACTTCAGCATCCGTCTTTATTTTAGCTGGGCTTTTGAAAGTCTTGATTTTCCCGAGTATAATTGAAAAGCCAGAAAAATTGCAAATGTTTGCGAGCTAACGGAGCGAGATATTGACAAATTAATTAGTCTATTCCCAACCTGCTATATTGGTGGAAAAGCTGTGTACCTCTACGAAATTGTAGCAGAGGGAAATTAAAAGCTGCCTTCGGGGATCATTTTTATCATTGTCTTTTTTATAGTCATCATTCAGATTGGGGATGCGACACTTGAGATACTTTCCTCTGTGTGTGTGTGTGTGTGTGTGTGTGTGTGTGTGTGTGTGTGTGTGTGTGTTCCCCTTTGGGGTTGTTCTCATTGGAAAAGCCCCCTGCTAATTTTGAGTACATTTTAGCAATTCATACAAATCCCTTTTCTGTTGCCTTTCGATGTGGAAGTGATGATCTGGTGTGTGTGTGTGTGCCTCCCAGCCCAGCGTCAGAATTGTGGCTAACGTATCAAGTCTTAGGACAGGTTTTTTTTCCTATAGCTTTCTTCAGCTTCCACCGTGTTTCTCCTGAAGGTCATGTGCATTGAAAGTATGTCTTAGATAATAAGTATCTTAGTTACAAAGGTGAGAGGATCTGCAAAACTGAGCTATGCCTTTTCTTGAAAAGAGAAGAAAGAAATAATCCAGGGGATCCACTATGCTGTGTGCAGCTGCCTTCGCTTGTTTCTGTGTCTAGCTGACTCAAACTGAGCACCTACTTACTGTGAGCCAGGAGTGCTGCGGTTTGTCATGCGATGCTTGCATAAAAGCTAGCGTCTCTTTTGAGTCCCAGGTCCCTCATCTATAAAGATGGGTTACTTGGGTCAGATACAGCTGACGATGTCCAGAGCTTAGCAGATAGTACAGTTTCCTTCAATTTCACATAAATTAGTAACAAAAGGTGGCACAGAATCACACTCCCAGCATGTGTGAAAGCCCTCTTAAGGGTCATTTCCAAACGTGGTTTATGACATTCCAAACAGACATGGCTAAAGACATTTTACATAAAATCTACAAAAGACTTCATGAGGAACTTTAGCATTTGTTCTGTATGATGTGACCTTAGAAGATAATCAGAGTTTTTTGTTTACATTAGCAAGTCTAGAAAGATTCTATCTCCATTTTCTCTCTACCTTCAGAAATGGCTCTAACAAAGCGACCAGGGGTTCTCCTGAGAAATGACAAGTTAGGCTTCCTTCAAGCCCCTCTGGTGGTTTAAGCAAGGTTCTTTGGTCTGATCTTGGAGTTGGTCCCTGAGAGTACCTCTCACGGGCCCAACTCTATTTCAAGGATTCTTTCGTCTTCCCTGAGGACTGTGGGCACCTGTTTAATGCGCTTGGCTTCTGCTTCGGAAGCAGGATACTGCTTTGCCTTGACCTCTTTCTACCTCATTCAAACAGCTACCATTTTAGGAGTGGTTTCCTTTTGACAGTTACTGGAGAAAAGATTTGTGTTTTTCCCCTTGAGCACTGTATTTCTGCTGGATTTTACCTAAGGCCTTTGAAACTTAAAAAAAGATGAACTGCTGCTGCCTTCAGAATTGTGTATAGATTTAGGTCCTGTTTGTATGTCCCTACAAACACACACACACACACACACACACACACACGCACGCACGCACGCACGCACGCACGCACGCACGCACGCACGCACGTACACACACACACACACACACACACACACACACACACACGCTCCTTCAACTTTCTAACCACAGAAGGCTACTTTAAGTTCTATATACATTTTTAAATAACTCCCAACTAAGGGTATATAGGTTGAAATCTACAAACAAATTCATCGTCTCAGGAAGAGACTTGCTGCTGAGCCCACCCCCACCTGCCATTTCTTTCTCATGGGATTTTTTTGGCACTGTTCACAGTAACAGTTTCCTCCTACTTAGCCTGTATTGATTCGCTGTCCTATGCCCAGCTCACATCTTTGTGATGAGGATAACAGTGAAATAAGTAAAGTGTCAATGTTTTAACTCTGCCACTCCTGCCCCCGCCTGTTACTCGAACAACTGTGCAGAGAACTTCACATGCACAACAAGTTTTCCATTGCATTTGCCATTCTGTTTTTTAACCACAAGTATTTAAGGAGTAGAACACTTTATTAAGAGCAAAGAGATTTGCACACACTCCCAAGGGCCAGCAGCCCCTCCAGTGCAGAGTACCCTGGGTACCAGGTAGTGGTCTGGGGTTTCTCTTTCCAGGAGTTTTAGAAGGAGACAGGCCAGTTGCTAGGGATAAACTTTCCATAGTTCCCTGGCAAGACTGGCAGTTTTGAGTTATATAACTTCTTTAACTGTGCATGTTCCTATCTATGCTACTTTTGATTTTAAATAGTATGCATGCCCTTATGTACAGAGATATAAGATGGTACATAAGAGCTTCTTCCTAAAAGTTCACTATTTACCATCTAGAAAAACCTGATGAAAAATGTATTTTTTAATCACCGTAACAATGCTGATAAAAGCTCTCTGAAAGAAAGAACAATAGTCCATTCATTTACTCGTCGTTTTTCTCCATTATATTACTTTGTATTGATTTCTATAATCAAAACATGGATTTTCTTTCCAAAAAATATTATCCATATCTAGGGGCTGGAGAGATGGCTAAGTGGTTAAGGCACTTGCCTCCGGTGCCTAAGGCCCCTGGTTCAAATCCCCAGTATCCACATAAGCCAGACCCACAAGGTGGTGGCCCTGGTGTGCATTCTCTCTCTCTCTCTCTCTCTCTCTCTCTCTCTTTCTCTCTCTGCTTAAAAATGAATAAAATTTAAAAAAAGAAAGAAATATTTTAAAAAAAGATGACTCATATCTAGAAATGATTTCAAGTTGGATTCTGGGCCATGAAAGCCCATCCATGGATGAAAGATAGCTTTCCTTTCAACATCTGGCCTACATAAGCATACATACTTGCATGCAACCTAAAGCCATGGCAATAGCTCCTATTGTTTGGGGTACTTGAAGGCTTCCCTGACCAAAAACTCATTAGGAAACATGCCTGTGCTTGGCACTGATATTGTGGTTTAATAACCTATGGCTACTAGGGGTAGAATTATCCAAAAAATGTATGAACTTGGTTTGTCTATTTCTTATGATTTTAGAAGGAGTAACTGAGTTTTTTTATGTTCTTTTGGTGGAAATTTCACCCCGTATTTTGAAATAACATAAAAAAGACAATGAGATCAATGAAGAATATTAGTAGCCTAGAAGTATTGCTGCTAGAAAACATGGTTGCTACAGTTTGAATACTGAAAATTCTTGTTGAAATGTTCTTCCCAAGGTGACAGTATGAAGATCGTAGCCAAATTATCCACCCATAAAATGAGACTGGAACAGTATAAACAAGAACAATTAAAAAAATAAGATCTTTTGTATAATTAATCTTGTTTCTCTAAAGGAAGATTTAAATTTTAAATACAAATTTCTTAGGACACAGGAATGAGAAACAATATTTAGTTGGAAAAAAATAGTCTAGGAGGTTCAGGTAACAGCTTTTTCTTTCGCTTTGAGGCCCTATCAGCAATGATGTAGAAGAGGAGGAAGTTGTCTCATAAATTTAAAAGCACTGTTCGATCTGAACATAGATAATATGTAGAGGTTACACATCAAGAGCCAGGCAGCATAAGTGAGAAATGAACAGATGTAACTGATGCATCATATTCAATTTCCCAAACTCTAAAGAAATAAGAATCTTTAAGCTCTCTTAGGGGGGAGTAAATGCTTCACACACAAAGACATGATCTTCAAATGGATATCAAACTTTTTATCACCCATGTTACTGGAAGGAAGGTAGAGCCTTCTCTTGCATTTTATGAAGAAAAAGATACATTTTGAGTTTGAAAGTTGGGTTTAAGCCAAACTTGAGTAAGGGCAACACAAAGACATTTTGAAGCATTAACATCCTTAGATCTTTCATAATCCTTTTTGAATATAGTCATCCGTATTAAGAATATAATTCAACAAAAAAATTCTTAAGGGAGCTACAAAATTGTTAAAGTAATGAAGAATCTCTCCATAATATTTAAGAAAATATTTATGGTGATAATATGCACTAAAAAAACCCTGGTTATTAAAACTTAAGTCCAAAAATTCTCTGAATGGTATATTCAGAGACAACATGGAACAGGTTACTATCAGTTTGGGCAGGATATCTGTGTGTCTTCTCTAAAGTACAGACAATTAGCAACCACAGACTCAGTAGCAAAGCTCTGTCCAAGTGTGTCTCACCTGCTGCCTGAGGGACTCGTGCATCCAAGGGTAGCACAAGCACAGCCCAACACATTTGCAGATGACATCATGTCTCCTGGTCAAAAGACCAGCCACTGCTCCAGAACAGCAAAATCATCCTTCATAAAGAAACATAGCAAAGTTCATCATGATTCTGAGTAATGGGTAGCTTGTTTGAAAAAAATTCATTTGGCTTTTCTTTTTGGTTTAGAGGTTATGACTTTGTGGCAAAGATGAATAAATGTCATCCTAGTATATGACCTGGCTCTCCAATGAACAGTTTATATAGTCATAATAAACTCTCCTTTTCACATTTAGAATCAACCTATAAAGCTAATGCAAGCAGGTTAACGGAATGTTATCAACCTTGACAATGCAGACAAGGGCATAGTTAACAGATGATGTAGATGGGAACAAGAGGAGAAGTGAAGGGAAGCCTGAGACATGGATATCTTTAAGGAAAAAGAAAGATGAAATCTGTTTCTCTTTTAAGGTCAATGAAGCAAGACCGAATATTCAGATATATTGCTCAAAGTTACGATGATAATCTCACAAGAATCAATGAAGTTTGGAGAGGGTGTAAATTGTGAAAATGAACTAGATCCTTACATTTCATTGATGTAGGTAATATGTAATATTTTATAATCACAAATGATAAGTAGATCATATGCTAACAGTAGAACTAAGGAGTTCACTTCTGCAAGCTAGGCACAGAGCCAGTGAAGTAGTCTAGCTGATTCTGGAAGCCCAGGTAAAGAATTGGATGGTTTTGTTTGTCATTTACTGTTTTATTTTTAGCTTTATATTATGTATTCTTTTTAGGGAAAATGTATAAAAGAAGGAATCAATACTAATTTCTTAGTAAACTCATCCTTAAAATATTACTTTGTGAAAGTACAGATTCAGAAAGTAAAGGCAAAAGTTTCTTGTAAAAACTTAATGAGGATATTTCAAAGGTTTTATTGGAACTCAGTATTAAATAAGAACATTAGGATGGTAAATTTGGGCAGAAGAATGCTTAAAGGAACAGTACCTATAGTCTGCCAGAAAAGACTTGAAATTAAATTGAATTAGAGATAAAACAAGTTAGTGCGGTACAGTAGTAATAACTTCGACTTCAGAGTGACAGTTTCTATAGGTTGTAAGTCTTCAAGTTAACAAGTAACTTGACCAAATGTCACAGGGAGCTAAATAATCCTTGCATGAGTTTATTGAACAATGTCTAAGACTACCATTGAAAGGATTTATTGATTCTCTTGATGTCCAGTTCAGGATACATTTTGTCTCTAAATGAACTCAAATATTTCATGAAGATTGCTCTGATGCTCTCAACATATGCTTTTCTCTCACCTCACCTATATATCTCCATGGCAAACTTCCTTTGTAGAAATAACATTTAAAAATGTTAATCTGTCCTTGCTTGCTTCTGGGTCCCACTATGAAAAAAAAAAAAAAAACAATCAAGGAGCTTTCTCCGCACAAGTCTGGTGCATAGTCGATCCTCAAGATGCTTGTTGAATTAATGGCTTAACTTTCAGATGTTATTGGCTGTCTTTCTAGTGCAGAGAGAGAAAATGAGAGATGAGAATGCAAGAGAAGGAAGATCCGTAAGTGGATAGCTGGAAGGGAAAATCTCAAACTGCCTACGAAAGCTGTTGATGTGGCAATTTGCAAGTTGTCCAATAAAGAGCTGGGGGCAACTCTCCTGAGTACAGCTCCACTCAGATGTTAGAGAGATGGGATTCACACACAAGGACTTCGGAGTGAAATGACTTCGCTTCTCTTCTCTTGGATCTTTTGTCAACTTTCAGCATTATACCTTTTGCCTTGTCTAGTTGGGAAAAGTGTTTAGACTTTCTGTCTGTCCTGATGAATCTAAGTGTCTCTCCTTTCGAAAGAAGCTGTGTTTGTGTTTTATCTGTCCTGAAATTGTTGGAGCCTCCAAAAGGCGTTATTTGACACTGCTTAAAACAAACTCCTGTGGATAGAATTAATTGTTGGTATGATAAAGTGCTCACACGAACAGATGGAGTCACATTTTGCTTAATCACCTACATTTCATAGAGCATCACATACATCGTGTATATTGCTTTGTAAGTTTATGCTCAATGACAGTGAACTGACATTTCTCATGGGAAGGAGCAAGGTTTTAAGGACAGGATTTTATAGGGCCAAGCTCTGGTGACCTTTCAATTGCTGCTTTCTCTAAGGATTGTCAAAGGGTTTTGATTGTAAACGCTTTTGAGAGGGGAGACAGTTCAGTACAGTGATTTTGTCTTTTAGTGAACTCCTATAGCTTTTTGAAAGATGGCTCTTTAATTGTCCACTGGTTTTCCTGAAAGAATCCTTTGCTCCTTCGGTTGATTTTGTGACATAATAATGAAGTGAACCACTCTCCAAAGTCAGATATGTAGTTCAATTTCACACAGCCTAGAGGACAGAAATATCTGTACTTCAAGGGATCCTACCAGAACCGGGGAAAAAAAGAAAACATTATGGTGTACATTAAGGTGCCAACATAGCATGTGCTTTGATTTTTTATAGAAATACATTTCAAGTTTCCATTTTGCTAGGGTTTCTTTTTGGTGCAGCAAAACCAAAATCAGGCCTACTTCTTTCTGTCCTTGGTCTCTTCTGTCTTCTAAAGGTGATCCTGATGTTCTCTGCCCTCTGTCCTCAGTCTCTTCTGTCTTCTAACCGTGATCTTGATGTCCTCTGCTTCAGTTCATCTTCCCACAGTCAGTCTCCAAACAAGGCCCTCCTGTCTTCCAATTTGGTTCTGTTTGGACTCATGATTCATACACAGAAGGGAAAGGGAAAGGGAGGCAAACCCATGTTCATGAGACAAGGCCAAAGGAGATGATACTTGTGCTGAAGTGATAGACACACATAGATTTTTAACTGCCAGGTGCGTGGGAGAGATATTTTTAAAATGTGACAAAACATGGGGCTGAGATTAATAATTCATCCTCTTTATGATATCAAACAATTATGGGTACAAAAGTGAGCTTATTTGAAATGTCTTTTTGATTAATTGATCTTATTAGACATTCATTCATATGACATTGGCTTCACTGGAAACTCCTTGGTAGGTCTTTATCAATGTATAATTTAAAAGATGGGGCTGGAGAGATGGCTCAAGGGTTAAGGCACTTACCTGCAAAACCTAATGACTGAGGTGTATTTCCCCAGTTCTCTCACGAAGCCACATGTACAAAGTGGTACATGCATCTGGAGCTCATTTGCAGCAGCTTGAGGTACCCTCTGTCTCTCTGTCTCTTTCTCTTTCTGCTTGCTAGTAAATAAAAATATAAAACATATAAATTATGAAGGAAGGATTGAGGTTTTGAAAGCTTCAAATATTATTTACTGATTGGGTACGCGAAACACTTGAGCCACATCTCACAGGTAAGAGCCATCAGCCATGTGTGGCTCTTGCACACTTGAAATAAATGTGACAAGTCCAAATTGAACCGCTCACTATAAGTGTACATCAACATAAGAATTTCAATATACAATAAAAACATAAAATATATCTAATATCTCTAATTTGGGAATTTTACTTACGTATAACTCACATACCTTTCAAATCACCTACTTATAATTTATAATTTACATATTGATTATGTGTTGATGCTCTGGATTAACATATATTGACATTTTGCATTTTGATTAATTACTAAAATAATAAAAATGTGTTACCTACATTATATTTCTATCAGCACTGATTTAGAATATGACTTGAGATTGTAAAGCTATTGAAAAAAATCCCATCAAAATGTCTTCTGCCCAGTATGACATTTGTGAAGATGGAAAATCATTGGGCCTCCTTCTCTACCTCTTCTTTTCACCAAAAATAAATCACAAGACATGGCTCCCCAAATGATTGCTTGCTTACTAGACTACTTAGAAAGTGACCTTCATAGGTTTTCTTTCTATGTAGGAGAAGGAAAATGGAAGAATCTCCATTGTCCCAAGACATTCAGTTGAACTTGACACAAACACATGTCTCCTAGGTAAACTGCTCTATGATCATCTTCAAACACTTCAAACTAGAATTTTGGGGGTCCTCCCCACAACCTATGTTCTCTGTGAATGAGAAGGGATCAAAACTATCCCAAAGTCATGTAAAAATAATGTACTATTGTCAAAGCAATAAAAATTAATTTCTTTCATTCTGGAAAAAGCAAACTTCAGTTCCTTTGATTGACTATGTGTGGGATTCCAGGCTGTAATGAGTGTTTTAAATGTGGACGTTGTTTTATACGACTCTTTAAAAACTGCATTTAAATTTTCTTTTACTATCTCTATAGAGGAAAGTAATTAGAAACCAAGTCTTCAAGAGCCTAAGTAAACATCACTGGCATCCGTTAACAACCATAACTCTTGAATTTCTACTCCTGAGCAGTTAGAATTATTATATGCTTCTTCTTCCTTGGATCTCTGCACTGAATATACTAAGGGCAACTGGCATTTGACCTTGAACTGGCCTTATTAGGGTTATGTCTTTAAAAAGATAAGAAAGAGTACTGCATCACTATTCTTTTATTCTCTTCTTGTTCAACTATATAGTGATTTATTTGGAAATAGTGGCTGTTGGATCTTGGAGGCCCCAGCACAGTGGTCTTCATCCCACCTAACCCTAGACACAGACAGGGAGGCATTTGCATATGTGGGTACCCAGAGCACACCCCAAACCCTGCAAATGCATCATCTCTAAGACCATCAGTTTTACATATGAAAAATTGCATATAACCTCATGAAATCCATGCTTCTCTTTAGAACAAGGTTGAGTGTGAATTTCACCCATTTTAGTGGGTCCCTTGGTTCCCTATCTTCATGGGGTTTGAGTGATAATTCTTTGGAATCATGGTATGATTTTTTTTTCCTTTTTCATAGCTGTCTACAAATAACTAACAGAATTAAAAGAGGAAGGGTCTGTTTTGGCGCATGACTTAAGAAGTATTAGTTCACACTGGCAGAGAAGGCGTGGTGGAGTGGAACACTTCACATCATGGCTACCAGGAAGAGAGAAAAGGAAGGACAAGAGGTACCTCTCAGGGACATTCTTCCAGTGACCTAGTTCCCATAGCTAGGTCCTGTGTCCTGAAGTTTCCAGAACCTGCCAAAATAGTGCCACTGTCTGGGATGCTAGGTACCAGCTCACCACCAGTGGGGAACATTTCACATTCTTGCCATAACAACAGTAGTGGTCTACAGGGATCAAAACTAAAATCCTCACCTTACATATTTGAGTCTCAGACCTTTTGAGTGACCTGTTCAAAGTCATTTTCTCTTGTCCATTTTCCTTCTCTTCTACTTTCAGCCTTTCTCCTACCAAAGAGGAATACAGCTGGCTTAGAATTGGAAACATCATTTCAGGACAGTGGGTATCATAATAGCTTTTCTTCTTCTTTATTTTGTATGTCCATGGAAGCAATAAGGATGACAGCTTTGAAATCCCTAAGCGCTAAATACTTCAGTGAACTGAAAATGCCTGATATATATATATATATTTCATGTATGTACAGATGCTACTGATAAATTAAAAATAAATTCATTCCAGTGTGTATACATGCCTGATGCTGTCATAGTGAATCTTATCAGTAAATAGTAGCAGTTTAACAACCTTTATTGGACATTTATTGTGTGCCAGACACTATTCTCAGTACCCTCTGTGTATATTTTATCCAAACATCACGAGAAACCAAGGAGTCAAGAATTACTAATTGTCTTCATGAGGAAAACAAAGAGGTTAAGTAATTGAACCATTTTCATCTAGCAGTCTGTTTGAATTCCAAACTTTATGTCTTCAGCTTGGGCTAGAGTGAGACTCTACCTCAAAAAATAAAAAAATAAAATGAATAAATAAATAAAAACTTCATGTCTAACCATTCAACCTTTCTGACTACCAATTGTTACCCGATATTATAATTTTTGAACAATTTATTTTCCTTATTAGGGGCACACTCAATTTAAGAGGTCTTGGAATCACTGTCTTGAAAATTGCCAACCATCGCTCCATTTTCTGCTTTTTAAATGTGCTTTGGATATAGTAGATGATGGTTCATTGTCATTGCCAACTCAACTCCACTGGATTAGGATCACCTAGGAGATTGCTGAGGACTACCTCTGAGTGTGTGTGTGTGTGTGTGTGTGTGTGTGTGTGTGTGTGTGTGTGTGTGTATTTTCAGAGAGGATTAACTAAGGCAAGAAGATGCACCGTGAATGTGGATGGCAACATCCTGTGGAGTGGGGTTCTATTCTGAATTTAAGGGGAGAAAGGGGAAAGCCAGGCCAGGAATAGTATTCCCTCTCTCTCCTGCTTCTCTATCTGCAAATGACCCGCAGCTCTACTTCTCAGCATTCTCCCACTGCCCAAGCACATGGTGACAACTCTCAGATTCCGTGAGCCAAAAATAAAATAAAATACAAATCCTCCTGTACATTGTTTTTGTCAGGCATTTGGTAACGATGGCAGAAATGTGTAAGACACATTCAACTGTCTTTTGGATTAGCAAACCCAGTGTCTATAGAGAGAAGACGGGAACTGTTAAACATTAGGATGTTTAGCCTGTGCCTTAGTCCGTTTTGTTCCTCTAACAGAAGGCCACAAACCAGGTAGTTTCTCAAGAATACAGGTTTGTATTTAGCTCATATTTTAGAAGCAAGAAACATGGAATCACAGCACCTGCATGTGGTAAAGGCCTTCCTGCTGGATTATAAAAAGGTGCTGTTCATCATGTGGGAAGACAGAAAAGGTGTGCTAACCTGAGTCTTCCTTTTCTTATGAATCCATGAACACAATGATGAGTATCCTCCGTTCATAACCTCATCGTGTTCTAATTAGCTTTCCCACTTCCTAATACCATTGACATATATATTTTAGTAAGACATCCCAATAATACCATAACAATGTCAGTCAGTTTTCAACCTAGGAATGGTGTAGGTAATATTTTTGTTATTTGCATCAAGAGAACCTTCCACAAAGCTACAAATAAAAGAACCAACCTGCTAGAATTATGCTTGGTTATCGAGATTAGTGAAGATTAGCTATTTCTACCCCCAAATTATATCTATTTCTAATTCATTTGCTCAATTTACTTTTAGTTATTCTCCTTTCACCGACTAAAATTCCCAGATTCCCAGAATAGTAAGTCACGGAAGGCATCTAAATGGTATCAAAACTTAATGTGCAAAGAGGCCAAGAGAAGACCAAGATGTTGCAAAGATTATAATGCTCAGTTATCCTGACTAGGGCAGAGGCTTCACGAATCAATCCATTATCTGAGGAATTATTGATCTCACTCTGCAGTGGGATTTAATGTTTTCACAAAGGGGGTTAAAACACAGCCATGCAGAACAATACCCCAGACCTATTGAATTAGAATTTCTAGGTGCTGAAGACTAGGAAAGGATCGTTTTTCAGTCCCCTGACTCATCTAAAGTTTTAGAAACTATCAAATTCTACATCTGACTTCCTACTCTGATGGTCTAAGGGTTCACACTGTCAACTTGACAAGATCTACACTCCCGAGGGGTACGCAAATCTTTTTAAAAATATTTTATTTATTTATTTTTCAAGCAGCAGATAGATAGATAGATAGATAGATAGATAGATAGATAGATAGAGAACACCAGGGCCACCACCCTTTGAGTCTGGCTTATGTGGGTCCTGGGGAATTGAACCCAGGGCCTTAGGCACCAGAGGCAAGTGCCTTATCCGTTGAGCCATCACTCCAGCCCGCAAATCTTTGGAAATATCTGTGAAGGATTTTATTGATTATGTTAATTGCGGTAGGAAGAGCCATTCTAATTATGGGCCACATCTTTCCATGGGCTAAAATCTAAGACTGAATTTTAAAAAAGAGAAAGCTAGATGGGCCTCCATCTCTCTCTGCTTCCAGACTGTGATGCCATTATCTGCCTCCTGCTCTGCTGCTGTGCCTCCTCACCTGGAACTGTAAGACAAAATCAACCTGTCTTCTCCTGAGCTGCTTTTTGACACAGCGGTAACAAAGGTACCCTATACCAATGGCGAGTGCAGGCATTCTTTTTATGTGTGTTTGATTGTTTTCTTATATTTTAGGCCAGTTCTCAATCTATAGCCCAGACTAACATCAATGTAACTCCATGATTCAGCTTTCTTAGAACTGGCATTGTAGGTATGTACCACCATACCCTGTATATTTCCTTACTGTGGTGATGGAAAAATACCTGAGGGGGGAAACACATAAGAAAAGAAGTGTTTTGTGTGGTTCACAGTTTGATGTGAAGGCCAGGCTACGAGAGCAGGAGGCAGATGCTCACAGCACATCCATAAGCAGGCAGCAGAAGGCATGAAGGCTAGTACTGTTTGCTTTCCCATTTCTGTGCAGTGAGGGCCCCCAGCTCATCAGGCACTGCAGCCTACATTTAGGGTGGGTCTTCCACTTCAATTAGCCTAATCTAGACATTGTCTCACAGACATTCCCAGAGGGTTTGTCTCCTAGGTGATTGTAGATACTGTAAAGTTTGCAATCGATATTGACCATCACCAGCCAATGCTCTGCCAACTTGACACCCAAACATATTGCCTTTAATCCATAGTTTCCAACCTTTTGTCTCCATCGGCTCATGGGCATCTCAATACAGAGTGTATCCAGTCAAACTTCGAAAGTCCCGAAGGTCTTTAAGAATCTCAACATTTATTAAAAGGTTAAGTCTCTTCTAAGACTCAGACCATGTCTTGAAAGAAAACTCCTCTAACATGAAAAGAAAACAGCTTGCATACTTCCAACATTCAATGGCACAGAGTAAATATTCCCATTTCAAAAGGGAGGACTGGGAAGAGGCATAACTCTTAGTGAACCAACACAAGACCAAACCCAACGAGAGAACACACTAAATCCTGCGTCTGGGGACATCTGGGGCTGGTGTTAAAAGCCTTTTCACTCCACAGGGCTTGGGTGCTTTGCTGCTTCCGTGCAGCACATGTAGCCTCTCTCTTAGACCAGCTTCCTACATCCTCACAGCTCTTCTAGAGATGGTCTGGCATCTTTAGCCATTACTACACAGCTTTACATTTAGAGTTTTACCCAATGGCTTTCAAGGATTCCTTGTAAAGAATTTGAACCTGTTACACATTGCTTTCTGGAACCTTGGCAGAAGCCTCCAGGATCATCGCTCCTGCAAGTTTCATCCTTGGAAAAGGAGTACCAACCACTTTCTGCTGCCAGCTCAAGGTGTCTTCTCATCCCCATGGAATCCAGTTGTAGCAGGTGCTCTGTGCTGCACGGAGGTGGGGAGAACACTCCCAAAGCAGTGCTTTATGAGCAGGGAATCTCTTCAATGCCATTCTCTTCTTTCAAATTAACTCAGATTATCGCAAGAGCGAGCTGTCCATGGGAAGGATCTTGCCCTTAGGACATCTTTCTAAATTTTCCCAGTGCAAGGCTCCAGGTCTCTTTTTAATGGTCCTAATCTCTTTTAACAATTACATCTGATTTATCAGAACTTACTCTGTCTGAAACTTGAAACTCCCTTTTTTTTCCCACTAAAGGTATGTTTTTCAAATCTTTTTGTCGTTCTCTCACAATTGACCTTAAAAGTCGCAGAAAGTCATGACTTAGTCTGAATGTTATCCTGTCTTTGGATCTCCTTTGCAACAGAAAGAAATGTATGCAGCTTCTTGGGCTGAATGTATGCAGGTTCTTTGCCAGAATGTAAATTCCCAAGAGCATACTTCTTCCTCTGCCCTTGATTCTCTTGCCATTCTGTGATGCAAAACTCCCAACAGAAACATCCACTGAGCTCTGTGGCTAATAATTCTAGGACTACTGTAGCCTCATTTCCTTACTATTTTTAAAGGCTTTGGAACCACATGGTAAGGTTTTCTTGGCAATGACCCATTCCTGGTACCAGGTTTCTGAATGAGTAGCTACTGCTGTTGCTGTGATAAAATGCCTGACAAAAACTATTCGAAGAAGAAAGAGTTGATTCGGTTCAGTTTGATGGCATGCTCCATCGTGAGGGGAAAGGCCTGGTATCGGGAATATGAGGCACATGGTCACATGACATCCACAGCCTCACCTCATTTTATCATTATTATTATTTTTAAATATTTTATTTATTCATTTTCAAGCAGAGAAATACAGAGAGAGAGAGAGAGAGAGGGAGAGAGCACCAGGGCCACCACCTGTGGGTCTGGCACATGTGGGTATTGGGGAATTGAACCCAGGGCTTTAGACACGAGGCAAGTGCCTTAACCTCTGAGCCATCTCTCCAGCCCTCACTTTATTATTTTCTTCAGGCCCTGACACCACCCCAGGGAAAGGTGCTGCCCACTGTTGATGCGGGTCTTCTGACATTAATTAACCTGTAGTCTCCCTCACAGATGTAGCCAGAAGTTTGTCTCTTCTATGATTCCAGATCTTATTAGGCTGACAATCAGCATTAACCAGGATAGCTGGGGAATACAGGCATTATTGAAAGAACTCTTGATTTTCACATGTTTCGGTAGCATTCTGTTCTAATGCACAGTGGTTTGCTCTTGCCTTGTGGGACAAGTTGAAGAAAGTGGAAATCATTACACATTGCTTAGAAGGGTGTTTATTGCCATGAATTTAAAACGCTTGACAAATTTTACTTAAAGCATGCTCAGAGATTTACTGCATATGAGGTTCTGCATGCTTGTGTGAGTGAAGATTTCAGGAATTTTTCTCTAAGGAAAGAAGAATGAGATACACCAACCTTGCGAAAATGTATGTTTTTAAACATGTTTAACCCTAGTCACTGATAACTTTAGGGTGTTGTCTGGACATAAGGGTGTAAGTGTGGTCATCTCGGTGATAGTAATTAGGACCGTGAATACAACTGACTAAGGCTTGACTGGGTGCTAGACCTGGACTAAATACTTTCTCTGTATACACATACATACATATATATGTATACATTTTTCTATATAAAATATCATTTACTCTTCACAAACAGTATGACGTCTACTTTTTTGCTTATCTTTATTTATTTTCAAGCAGAGAGAGATAGAAAAGAGATAGACAGAGATGCACACCAGGGCCTGCAGCCACTGTAAATGAGCATTAGTCATTTCAGGGCTGGCTTTAAGTGGGTCCTGGGGAATCAAACACCTGGATTTAGGCTTTGTAGACAAGCACCTTAACCACTGAACCATCTCTCTAGACCCCAAAGTTTTTGATTTTGACTCAGAAACATAAGCCTCAGATTATAAAACTTGCTTCACGACATGAAGTTGGGAATAATCAGAGGCACATGTGAACCCCAGTGCGGATCCCTCACACTTTGTTGAGGTCTAGTAATTAGAACGGTCATGGTCTCATCTGCTCAAACTCCCTTCCTTCTGTATGTTCCATATTGCTAAGGATTTGACAAAGGTTTGAGTTAAGGGCAGTGAATATTTTTTTTCCTGTTTAGTAGAAAATTCATGATTTGAAATATTTTCTGTAGTATATAAAGCAGTAGTAGACTTTTTGTTTGGGGTGTCTTCATTGTTGGGGAAACCTTTCTGGCTGCCTTTATTAGCATACACATCACTTGCTAACTCATCCTACAACACAATGGATTTTGGAAACAGAAAAATTATTTAAAGTTCTATTAAAAGTAATATAATTAGTCTAACAATTAAATTCTTTTAATGGCTTTCTTTGGCTGTTTTAACTTGTCAAATTTGATTAGAAGTACAGACTAATCCCATTTTTTGAATATTTAAATTTTGTCATTTTGAAATATTGTGACACTACAATATTAACTTCTTGATTTATATCCAAGTTTCTAAATAATGTGGTATCAAAATATTGGCTTATAACTTATGTTCACGTTTTAAAATGATGTGTCACTAAATTAATATGAAGTTGTATGTTTATCAAAGTTGGTGATTCAAAAGAACACAGGTTGTATGTTTATTATTTTTGTACCCTTCTTGGTGAAATTAAGTAGAAACTTCCCTGAAATATTTAACTGCTGTCACTATTTGTAAAGGTGAGCTTTCAGTTGGGTGAGAATTTTTGGAATACTACAGGTGGGCATCCCTTTGTTGATACCTGACTATGCAGTCCTTATCAGACTCCTTAAGGTTACCCTACAGGTCCACCCTGAGGAAAAGGACTGTTTCAAGTACTGTTGGTCTACAGACTATATCTAGTGATGTTGGCTGAGTCATACTATGCTTCACCACAACTGCATAAATACAGCAGTGTGCTTGCATTTCAGGCTCTGAAGTCTGAGTCTCCTCTTTTCCCTAAACTGTGAATCTCCATCAGTTCTGCATATTTTTGGATGTCCTTTTTCCCCCACTGGAGGTAAATTGGCCAAAAGAAAAGTTTCACTTATTTTCTACTATACCAGAGAGGAAATAGATGACACACTCATAAAGAGAGTGCTACAGTTTAAAGAAATATAAGATATTGTTGTGTTATGGGGATAATAACAGCAGTGACACACACAACTGTGTACAGTCCTGAAGGGGTGAGGCAGGGAAGCCAGAGGAAAATAACATGGGCCCATTCATCTACTCCGCAAGCTCCTCCTCATGCCCGACGTGCAGGAAAGCCAGCCAGAAATGTTGAGTCCATGTAGATAGATTCCCAGAGAACCTAACACTGAAGAGAAGGCAGGCCAGCCAAATGGAGGCTCCACATTCCTTTAATTCAGTGACTATGAGTTAATTTAACCAATTCGAAAAGAATTCCATAAAGCTAAGCGGGGCACTGTTGAAACCCCCCAGCACATCCATGTGCCAGGGTTCATGGGAAGCATCGAGCTCTGACGGCAGGTCTCCAGCCATGGTTGCCCTGGAACTTCACACAGTTAAATCCATAGAACACAGCCATATGCATTTCCATTTTAACCAGTTTTCAAAGGAGAACACATCTCGCCATGGTTCCAAACAGCAGCAAGCTGTTGTTGAGAAGGATACAACTGTGACCCCATCTAGTTCCTCTCCTCTCACTAACTGATGTGATTGGTAGGATGCTATCAGGCCTGGCTCTTTCCTGGAGTTCTTTGGAAGATCAAACCCAATAATCCAAGAGTCTTTTAAAATGTTGCATTCTATTATACAAAAATGTATGATTGCTATTCATCAGAATATAGTCATACGTGAAAGATATGAATCTGCCTGAAAGAACATCAATGTGTGGGTGTCAGAGTTCTTTAAAGCTCAGAATATCTACTGAGTAGTTAGAGTCATTTAAACTTTAAAGACATGGTGGTTAATATTGAATTATCAATTATTTGAGATTAGACTCGGGCAATTGGAGAAAAAAATCCTCTCACCGAAAATTACAACTACCACATATATTCAACCACATATATTATATGCTATTTAAAAATTTATATATTGCATTCCAATTCACATATAGTATATTATATCTCTATTTCATATTATATTACAACTACCACAAATATTTTATTCTCTTTCTTCTGATTATTCACTTTTTAAAATGCTGCTATGTCTTTGGCTCCAAGAGAAGTTAAACTTTATCCTCCCAAATTGTATTATCCAATATTTTGTGTATTTCAATATCATTTAGGAAATATTTATAGAATTTATTAGATCTGCTAACTACATAAAGGATAAAAATTGAATATATAAAATTCATAAAACAGAAAAATATTTTATATAAATGAATTCAATAATAATTGCATAACTCCTGAAGGAATTTTTATATATGTATACATACAAAACAGATTTTTGTTATTTAAAATTATTTACATTAATTCATTTCAGAGAGGAGACCGAAAGATAGTCAGACAAAGAGAGAGAGTAAAAGAGAGAGAGTATAGGGACATTCCAGGAACTCTTACCACTGCGAACAAACTCCAGATGCATGTGCCACTTTGTGTACCTGGCTTTATTTACATGGGTGCTTGGGAATCAAACTTGGGCCATCAGGCTTTGCAAGCTCGTACCTTTAACTGCTGAGCCATCTCCCCAGCCCTGGATTGTTTTCTTATTTAATATTTTATTTGTTTATGAGAGAGAGAGAGAGAGAGAGAGAGAGAGAGAGAGAGAGAGAGAGAGAGAGAGAGAGAGAGAGAGAACTCCAGGGCCTCTAGCCACTGCAAAGGAACTCCAGACACATGTGCCCTCTTGTGTATCTGCTTTACATGGGCACTGGGGAATCAAACTCAGGTCCTTCTGCATTGCAGGCAAGTAAGTGCCTTAACCGCTAAGCAATCTCTTCAGCCCTGGATTTTTTCTTATACAATTAGAATCTATTGTTGTAACACTTTCACTTAATATATGATAAATGTTTTCCATGTAGTTAGTTATTTTTCCATAATTTCAAGGGCTGGCTGAGAAAACCTTAATTTACTTAAACAAATTTTGTATTGCTAAATACATAATACTTGCAAAAGTGTTTTTGATTATCAAAGAAACATAATCATTTTCCTGAAGTACTCATGGAGTGCCAGAGTTTGAGAGAATAGGAAATTGTATTTTTTAATGAGGAAATTAGTTCTTCAGCAATTTAGTTCCATTAAATATCAGAGTCTATATGATTCACTAATTCAAAAATGTATAAACCAGTGAAGACATATTTTTTATATCTTTAAGTTAGATTTTCACACATGCTTAGTAATAAGATACAGTAATTGCACAATAAATACGATTAAATGAGGAAGAGAAATGCATCCTCAACTGAAGATAAATTTTTCAAACATTATAACATGAGGCTAAGAGAAAATAAGACCTATTTTTAAACAGAGATATTGGTATAAAGATCTGCTCCAGAATTAATCTTGTATGTAATAATTTGAAATTCTTAAATAATTAATTTCTATTTTTCTATTAAAATGCTTCATTTCTTGTATTTTATTCCTTCAATCCATTTATTAAAGTAATAAAGTACAAATGTCACAGAATCACATTTCCGCAAAAATATCCTTTACAATCTCAAAGTTGTCTCTGTAATAAGTATCTAAATCAACAGCCATTGCAAATGAAATCCAATTATTGTTGTGCTCAGTTAATACAAGTGTTTTCTACTATAGTTTCAAGTACTCTCTTTAGCTATATTTCCGAAAATGAAGTTTTCTTGGTTTTAACAATTTTTTGTTTCTCTGTGTGAGTGAGTGTGTGTGTGTGTGTGTGTGTGTGTGTGTGTGTGTGTGTTTGTGTGTGATGTATGCATCTGTATGTGCCTATTCAGTGAGCCATGTGCTCACCTGTGGCGGGGGGCAGAGTTGCACACAGGTGTACTTTCATCCCTCTTCTACCCTCTCTTATTTGAGCTGGAGTCTCCTACTGATTCCACAGCCAAGTGACTCTTAGGTTTCTGCTCCCCTGTGGGACAGAGGTTACAGATTCCAGATGTACATGGCTACATCCAGCTGTTGATACACATTCTGGGGATCAAATTCAAGATGGCTCCTGAACTTCCTCATGCTCTCATGCATGCAAAGGAAGTGCTCTTAACCACTCAGTTATAACAGGTAGCCATATATCACATAGTGGTATGTCTGCCCCCAGTCTGTTACTAACACTGAGCTTGACTGAATTTTATTATTTCGTTTCCTGCCCTCTGGAAACGCCCAGCCTCATAGAACACCTGCATTTCGTTGGAAGCCACCTCAAATGGCAGTTTCTAAGTCTTTTCTTCCAGCTCGTCTCTACTATTTTGGCTTTTCTCCTCAATGTCTTCTCTCAGATCACATGTCAACAAAGTTATCTCTAAAATGGTAAATGATAAGTCCTTAGGTTTCTCAGGCCACAAACTTTTTATTACTGCATGAGTTTTTCCTTGTACATGAACACAGCTGTAGGCTACACATACAGTATACAAATGGCTGTGGCTATGTTCCAATAAAACTTTATTTGAAAAAAAAACAACCACCACAGACTGGATTTCCCATTAACCCTGTCTTAGATATTGGCATGACATATTTCATTATTGTACATCATGTTGAGTATTTATGGTTTTCTAACTTTCTACTGTAAATATTTAAAAGTTAAGTGAATCTGATGCACATGTGTGTTCATTATATCTTAATGATCCTGCACTGCCTATTTAATCATTGAGAAGGAAAAACTTTGAAGACAGATGTAGAATAATCCAAGGTTCACTTCTGTTTCTAGGTCCTCAGTGAACCTTCACATATATGTCACTGATGGTGGCTCTCTTTAAGAATTAAATGGCATCTAACCACACGCCTGGATGGTAACAGTCACAACCACATTTATTTAGTATTTACTATTTTCTTGACACTGTACCAACAACTACATATTTCACTCAGTACAGACCCTGGAGGCATGTTCTGTCACCTCTGTTTTATGGATGAGGAATCTAAGAATTTCAGTAAATGGCTAAAGGGCACACAGCTGTTAAATTGCAGAAGTAAGATTGTGGTTGACACTTAAACTCATTTTCTTTTATGTTAACTTCTTGTCCAATGCATATGCTTCCCACTTCTATAAAATACAGATTGCACACAAGTGAAGAAATGGAGAACTCTGGGAAACTATTGTCTATGTCTCTGGACACTTCCCTGATCTATCTCCTAGATCGATGGATGGCATATTTTGATTAGTATAACAAAATACATCTGAGCCTGAGAACTTTATTCTAAGGAGAGGTATATTCTAAGGAGAGAAATACAATTCTAGAGGCTAGAATCAGGCAATTGCATCTGGCCATACTGGTACTGTATCATAACCTGGAGGATGACATTTCAGGGTGAGCATGCATGCAGAAGACAGAGGTGTCATTGTGGCAAAAGAATTAGCATAATTGTCATGGTTTGATCCAGTTGCCCCCCACAAACAAATGAATGTGTTCTGATTGATCGATCCTCAGCTGATGGCAGTTTGGGTTTTACAACCTTGATGATGAAGCTGTGTTGTTGGGGGCGAGCTTTTGGTGTTATAAGCCAGCTTCTCCTTGCCAGTGTTTGGCACACCTTCCTGCCGCTATTTGCAGTGGTGTGGCAGAGTTGATGTCCACCCTCTGCTCATGCAATTGTTTTCCCTGCCAGGATGGAGTCTCCCCTGGAGTCCATAAGCCTAATAAATACATTCCTTCACAAGCTGCTTTTGTTTGGGTTCTTTCTGAACAGCAACTAGAAAGCTGACTGCAACAATAATGGTGGCCAAGAAAGCCAAACACACTTTATAACAATCCACTGAAATAGTAGCCAGTCTAGTCCCTCGTGACCTATGAAGAGTGACACCTACTCCTGAACTCCATGGAACAAGCTTTCTCTCAAACATAGCAGACCTTAATTTTAAATCATAATTGTATTTCAAGTCTATAGACCAATAATTGTCATGATGTTTGAATTTTTTAGTGTTTCTGAATATAGCATACATTTTATTTCTAAATTGCTAATTAAGATTATGAAAATGTAGCTTTCTTTTTATGACCTTAATTTCAATGTCTGTTTCACTGTCTGATCCTGACTTGTAAACTCAGCATTTATTGTTAATTTGGGGGTCATTTTGGAAAATTTTCCCTCAAAACTCTTAGAGATAATATGCCTGTGTTGTTTTGAATATAAAATATCCTCCATATATTCAATGTTTTGTGATTAAGATTTCTATTTGGGCCCCAGCTGGTGAAGCCTCTGGGAGGTGGAGCCTTACTGGAAGAGGCGTGCCACTGGAGAAGGGCATTGAGATTTAATATTCCAGCCCACTGGGTGTTCAGAGTCAGTTTACTGCCTGTGGCTGATGTATGGAGATGTGAGCCTGTTACCATGCTTTCTCTACCATCGTGAAACTTCCTCTCAAACTGTAAGCCTGAAACAAACCCTTTCTTCCCATAAGTTGCTTCTTTTGGGCTGTTTTGTCCCAGCAATGAGTAGGTAACTGCTACCGCATCTTACCTCAGATTCTCTAGCAAACCATATAGTCCACAAAATTCATGTGCAATGATGTTGTACAGTCCTAGGGTGGCAGGATTGAGGAGGAAAAGAGAATTGTGCTGAGGAAGGAAGGAAACAAATACTTTGGTGACAGAAATAGACATAGGATCATGAAAGAAAAAGGATGGCTTTCTCAAATTGATCAACACCTGACTTAGGTTCTGGGTTTTTCAAACAACTGATCTAAGATATCTATGTAAGAAGCAATGGCCCATGCCCAGTAAACAGTATTGCACCCAAGTCTGGAGGAGGAAGAGGAGCTGGTGGCATTAGACTTGGGGACCAGAAATTCCCAGAGAGGTTGGTATGGTTGTGGCAGCAATGCAGAGCGGTGGGGAAGGTGGTCAGTGGTAAGACCGTGATGACAGTGGTCCCATCTCACCCTGATCATTTGGCAGGTGAGGTGAGACAGAACAGTGAGGAGGGGCATGAACTAGGTCCAATAGGTAGCTGGAGTTTCAAGTGAGCTCTGCCAACTCCTTTGTAGATTGGACATTTTTCTCTTGGTTTCTCAAATCCTAACAAGGTCTCTGAAGGGATGAGGCATATTACTCACCCCCAGATCCCCTTTACTTTCACCTTGAGGATTATTTGGATATTGAAATTATCCTCTCAACGGATACCCCTCCTGGCTTAAAATCGGGGAAGGCTTCATTGCTTCCCCTTGGGGCTTTGCATCTGTGGGACATGATTTATCTTTACAAGCAAACACACACTGGCTTAGGGTGTTGCAAAAAAATGCCTCTTCAATTCCACACAGGATATGAGCCATAATTTCCCTCTAGTCTAAAATCCCTCAAATGAATCCGGTTCTGTGGTGTCCACATGGTGAGCCTGGAGCACACAGAAGTTTGTCATCACATCTGCATCTAATTGTCTTCTTTCAATCTAATGTCACTCCTTCTCCTGCTAAGATGCTCCATCTCCTGGGTTTGCCCAATAGGGATTGATGAGGGAATGTAACAAAGTCGTTTTTTTTTTTCTGTCTTCTCTAAAGGTAGACAGCAGAGACTTTTCAACTTAAAAGCTAAACATCATACTGTTTCTTTTCTCTTGTTATAGATTCATGATATACTGTATATTCTGTCTGGGATTCCACTTTCAGAAATAGCCATCCTGGGCTGGAGAGATGGCTCAGTTGTTAAAGGCAAAGCCTGCACAGCCTGATGACCTAGATTCAATTCCTCAGTACCCACATAAAGCCAGACATACAAATTGGTGCATGTGTCTGGAGTTGATTTGCAGTAGCAGGAGGCCCTGGTGGGCTCATGCACACTCTCTCCCTTCTTTCTCTCAAAGGAAGGAAGGAAAGAAGGAAGGAAGGAAGGAGGAAGGAAGAAAAAAGAAAGAGAAATTAAAAAAGACATAGGCATTGTGAAGAAATTAAGGAAGGGAAGGACTGTTTGAGATGTACAAATTGATGAGAGGGACACTTGAGGAGTTGCCCCTGAGAATCAAGGTGGGGAGGGAGGTCAGTGTTAGCATCCCCACCTCCCAGAAGAATCTACCAACTCAGCAGGGACCTGGACATGCCCTTTTGACAATATTGTAACAGAAACCACAGGATTTCCTCTTGAAAGAGACAGTTTCAGCCTTCCACTGGGCTTCCTGAGTTGTCTCCATCCAGAATAGAAGACATTTTTGGTCTGAGCCAAAATATAGTGTCCACATAATGTTCGCTTTTTTGACCGTTGGCTCCTTAGTGAAATGTGTTCCTTCTGCACAGAGCCATGGTCAGGCATTGTCAACAAGCTCTCAGAAACAAGTGTGAGCTGATGTCTGGGTTTTGAATCCATCAGCTCTATTGTCAAATGAAACAATTTACATGTTCTTCACGTTTGAACTTTGCCTACCTTGGAGAATGGCAGGGAAAGAAGGTTAATACAATTTGATAAAATGGCTAAAATGAGTCTATTTTCAGCCTTGCAGTTTTTAGGGCTAGGAATTTAAATATAGTCCCGTCATTACAGCAGATATGAAAGCATGTCTGTTTGGGCAGAGAATGGAGCCGAGAGCCATTGCTGGACTTGAGGTTCAATTTGCCTGTTGGAATAAATATTGAGCTTCGGTTGGCTGCATTGAAAATTCTATCAATTCTTGGACTGGTTTCCTATTCTCTTTTTGTTGGATTTTTAATCCGCAGAATGTGAATGTCTGCCTCTCCTAACCTTTTTCTTTTCTGTCTTCCTTTTCATTCTGTTCCCACTCCCACCCTTGCAAGTCCCTTCAGGCTGTGGCACACACAGAACCTTAGTGTCAGTGACTTTGTTTTAAAGGGAGGGAGCCTTTTCCATCCTGTTCCTGCCCCTGCTGAAATAACAACAGAACAGCAGACATGGAAATGCCTTCCATTTATATTCATTTGGTATTTGGTGCTCTACATAATATGAATGGCACCTTACCTTTTTTTCCCCAAGTCAATGTTGAATTCAAATGCCAGTCATTTGTAAAGGGTACGTTTGAACCAAGCATTACCTTTCTGAGATTTTCAATATCAAATCAAAACACACTGTCATATGTGAGTCCATGCTGAGAAGAAGACAGTGGGCTTGGCTTTCCTGTGACCCAAAGGTGGACAAATGACAGCCAGATTTCTAAGGCATTATATATAACGTCTGTGAAATAACAAAATAGGAACATGCTTCTAGAAATTCATGAATATCTGAGAAAATTGTTGAGGACTGGTGGAGAAATCACTTCCCTCAGTTTCCTACTTTGGCAAATTAAAATGATGCTTGCTTTTTTTAAATTTGTTGCAGTTGTGTCAATTAAATAAATGTGAGTTTAGAGTTCTCCAGATGGAGCTACAAAATAAAGAAGTACATAAAAATATGATTTTATTTGATCGGAGCCTCAAACACAATAGGTGCTCAGTAGATTCTATGTGCTGTTTTTCTTCATGTAAGAAACTTCACCTTAAAGGGCCATAGTAGTGCACACATGTAATGTCACCACTTAGCATGCAGAGGCAGAAAGACGCCAAGTTCAAGACCAATGTAGAATATGTGCTATACATACTGAAGCTCTCTCCCAAACAGAAAAGAAACATTGACCTACCAGACAGCAAATACCAAAGTTCAGTTCTAAGGATGGCAAGCTCACGGGAAGAGCAGACAAAGGGGACATTTCAGCTCTGGTCTTGTGATTTCATGGAGGGACTAGACAAG
>PVHP010008632.1:0-52489 GCA_004024765.1 Zapus hudsonius | reverse complement strand
ATATATATATATATATATATATATATATATATATATATATAAAGAAATTAGTGTATGAGTTTATTTTATTCATTTTATTTTTCACAATTTCCAAATGCTTAAATATATAAACATTATTTCTATAATTAGAGATCAAAACAATAAAAACAGAAGCACGTGGGAAGGGGAATAAGTGAACATTCACAGTGATTTTTGGGGAAGTCCAGATTTTGGGGGCCCAATGTTGTAATTCCCACTGAGTAATGTTATGATAAAATTAAGTAGAGCTTGCAAAGTGCTTTTGCATGTATTTTACTAGTGTGTATTGGCAGGTTCAAAAGGTATGGAGTTAAATTGCTACCTGAATTTTTACTTGCTAGACGTGAAAAGGCTGAGGAAACCAAGTTGTATAAGAATTCCCACGTGTATCCATTCACTTATTCAGCAGCTATTCAACATCTATTATACTTCAAATTAAGACTGGATCCTTTAATATCACAGAGAACACGATAGGCATGGACCCTGCCCACTGGGAAATTGCTTTCTAGTAGGAAAAATAGGAAGGAAATTGAGCATATTACATTAATTAAAACATTTAGTGCAATTCCCTCCATCCAAAGACTATGGGGGACGATCTGTTGATAGTTGAATAGTTTGAACACTGCTCATGACATACAGGAGAAAGCTTCAAGCAGAAACAATGTTCAAGTGATTCTGTCAGTGGAGGAAAACATAGCAGTCACTCAATATAGAGGGGAGGTTTGACAATGAGTGACTCCCACAGTGGCCTTGTTTTTATATGGACTTATATGGGTTTAAATATGGATTGGCTTTGTTTCGTCTCCTTTTGACATGGTCTCAGAGCAAACGTGTCTGAATTTGATCTTCAGTGAGATTGTTTATGTCTAACAGCTATATATGCCAGGCCAGCTTGTCACCATGACGCAGGCCTGCAGTGGGACAGGAAGCTGTGTTCTTTGAGAGAGCTCAGGGACTGTGATCTCTTCCAGAATTTTTATTCTGGAGAACTGGGAAAAGGGTCACTAAAAAGACACACTAGTCAAGGAGGCAACTGGATAGGTAACTTGCCATTCTGTGTAGAAAAAGTGTGTGTGTGTGTGTGTGTGTGTGTGTGTGTTGGTACTGAGGAACATGGACGAAGTGATCTTACGTTCCTCTTCCACATCCAGTTCATAACCCTGAAAAGGGGATGCATGCATGCTCAGTGACCAAGCATTTGCCCCATGAAACGGATTAAAAAGTAGTTCTGACCATTATCTATTAATAGCTCCCAGTAGCACAGGTCTCAGACACTGCAAATAAGCAGACAAATGTCAGTAGTGTGAGTCTAACGGATGACTGCTAGTGTATTGCAGGAATTAAAATAATGGTTTTGAAAAGAGTCAGAAACACAATGAAGTATGTCTTAATTTCTCAACCCCCTCACCTACATAAATTCACTGCGCTCTCTGCTTTCTATTTTTTCTCAGAAAAAAAAACTATATTAGGAAGATGTTTGTATGGCATAGATGTTGTCATGGCAACCGCTTGCTCTTCACTAAGCATTTTTGTCAAGATTATACATTTAGCAATTTTTCTGTATGATGTTTAAAATGATGGGTATATTTCAGTAATAACTTGAGGCATGGAAACCTTACTCTGGGAAAGAATGCCATCCAATGTCACACACAAGTTCAGAAACTAATGGGACAGTGGACAGGCTGTGAAGCACCTGTCCATCTCTAGTTTCCTGGACGTGCTACAAAGCATGAGGACAACAGCTGTGTGACTCAGTTTCCCTAGCTGGATGATTAAGAATTTCATCTAGAGATCTCAGAGATCTGTCGATCCTTAGGCTTCTGTGTGGTTGGGGTTTTCCCTTCATGAACCTGTGTTCCAGAGAGCCCTCCCCTCATATGTCCTTCTGGATAGAGCAGTGTGGCTAAGAGTTCATGCTTAGGATTTAAAAAATATGGATTAAAATAAACCCTGGCTATTTGTACTTACTTGCTATGTGTCTTTGGAAAGCTTCTTCATTTGTGAAGTGGACCTTTTAATAGTAACCACCTCAGGTTGTTGGAAGGATTGACACGAGTTTAATTTAGTAACCACGTCATATGTTATTTCAATTAAATGAGACCATATGTATATACCTCAGTAACATGCCTAGCTCATAAAAGCAATAAATATAAAGGATATCAATACCACTTAATTAAAAGGTGTTTTTCTCTTCAGAGTACTCTAAAGTAACCTATCAGACAGCCTTATAGAATTATAAACAAACAAAAACTTCTCAAGGTGGGCTGGAGAGATAGCTCAGCGGTTGAGGCACTTGCCTCCAGTGTCTAAGGCCCTGGGTTCAATTTCCCAGTACCCACATGGGCCAGACCCACAAGGTGGTGGCCCTAGTGCATTCTCTCTCTCTCTCTCTCTCTCTCTCTCTCTCTCTCTCTCTCTCTCTCTCTCTGCTTGAAAAATGAATAAATAAATAAAAAATATTTGCTGGGTGTGTTGGCGCACTCCTTTAATCCCAGCACTCGGGAGGCAGAGGTAGGAGGATCGCCTTGAGTTCAAGGCCACCCTGAGACTACATAGTGAAGTCCAGGTCAGCCTGGGCTAGAGTGAGATCCTACCTCGAAAAATCAAAAAAAAAAAAAAAATCAAAAACTTCTCAGGGTAAAAAAGAGACTGTGAGATACAAAGTATTCTCAAAATCAGTGCATGAGACTTTTTTTTTGAACTATCTTGACACATTTAACCTCTTATTGTTATTCATACCACTAACCAGCACCATTTGAATTATTCAGGCCCATGATCTAGGTGGATTTCTGTAGAGCCATCTGTCTGAGTTTTATGTTTCCATGACAAAATACCTCAGAGAAGAAATAGTAAACTTTTAAAGAAGAGCTGATTTTGGCCCATGGCTTGCTTGGCACTCTGCCTTGGGGCCTATTGTGGCCTGATTGATCACTGTGGGCACACATGGTGGAGGAGCTGTTTTTTTCCAGTCAGCCAGGGAGTGAGGTCCTAATATCTCCTTCCAGTACTTGTCCCCAATGACCTAACAATGGGAGGCAGAGCCAAGAGAAGCTCTCGCCAGTGAGTCTGACGTTTGCAGTCTGGCAGTTCCTCTGCAGTGGCAAAAGAACCCGGTCTCCAAGCTGTCTTCTGACCTCCACACGTGATCCATGGCAATGCGTACATAAATGAGAGAGTGTGCATATATATAATGCACATATATAGTGTACATATTAGTTATGTAGTAGCCACAATATAAGTAACAATTTACATTTCAAATATTGCAAAGTATGTTAACTGGTGATCGTGATTTCATCCAGAGGTAAAGCCCTACTAATATTTGTCCTATGCTTATACTAACTTAATTCGGACACACATAGGGGTTTATTTTTCTCTTGCAATAAATGCTGAGGTGAGAGGGTAGACACACTGCAGGATTCAAATTTCCTGACATTTTGGAAAAGGCAAAAGTTACAGAGACATTAAGAAAGATGAGGGTTTGTCAGGGAGAGATGGGAAGGGAAGGAGAGAAGGAGGAAAATAAGAAGGGAGGAAAGAGGGAAAATTGGTAAGACATGAATTTTTAGGACAGTGAAACTATTTTATATAATATTGTAATGAAGGCACAAGTCATCCATTTGCCCTAACTCATTGAATATATAAAACAAATATAAAATATATTATTTCTATTTATTATAGAAAGTGGTCTTCAATGATAATTAGAGCAAATGTATCACACTAATTCAGGATAATAGAGATCTTGAGGAAGTGGATTGGGGACTTATGGGAACTCTATTTTCTGTTCAAGTTTTTGGCAAAATTGAAACTGCCCAAGAAAAGAGTCCATTTTGTTTAAAGGCCAAGATAAGAAGTGTAGGTCACTGTGAAGATTGTACTCCTTACAGTCACTCAGAGAGCCAGGTTCCTTCCAAGTTGGCCATCAGCAGGCTGTTATGAGGTCTACACGGTTACGTGTAGGTCACCATCAAGTCCAGGTTCCAACTGGAGGGAAATTTTGAGAAAATGAATGAGGTATGCCCATTGTCCTCTGGTCCATGCATCTGGACCTGCACATTTCCCCAAGTGCTATTTGATTTTCAGAACTTAGTCACTTGATCTGATTGAAAGGCTGGAAAAATTCACTGAAGAAGCTAGAAGCAGACACACACATGGTCAAAATATATATGTTTTATATATATATATATATTGTAGATATTTTCATTTATCAAAATAAGACCACAGAACATGTTATCTTTCAGTTTTTAAAATTTACAAGTTATTTGGGATATTTGTGTGCCATCATCTACTCAATTTTTGTGACCACTATAGATGTTCCTATTTGCTAATTTGCTCTGATTCACACACTTTCATGTAATCTCACACTTCTTTATTTCACATTTCCAGATGGGCTCAGTTCCTTAAATTCCATTGTCTCATATTTCCATGGGATTCTTTTAAAAACTAAGTAAAAACAGTAGTTCATTAAATAATTCGAATAATTTGTCTCTGGTTTCGTGTGCCACTTTAATTTGAATATGTGATAACACCCTCAATTGTGTGAGTTGTTATTAGATATCTATGCTCATTACTGAGATGTGAGCTTGGTCAGAGCACTGACTGCACCTGCCGTCTTCATCAGTGCATCCCCAGGACCCAGTGTACATGGCAGGTACTCAACACATGAGTGAGGTGAATGAGTGTATGTGTTAGTGACTTTCTCATCACTGTGATAAAATAGATAATGATATTTAAAGGAAGAAGAGTTTGTTTTGCTCATGATTTCAGTGGCTCGGTTCACAGTTGGTTCCATGTGCTTGGGCACAATATCATGGTGACATGAGCGTGTGGCAAGAAGTTCTTCACCTCATGGAGGCCAGAAAGCAAAGACAAGAGGTCGGTGTTCACCGGCCTCCTTTCTGCCCTTCTACACCATCTAAGCCCCCAGAGTGTGAAGAGATGCCACATTCAGGGAAGCTCTTCCCACTTAGTTAGCTCTGGAAATGTCGTCACGGACACACTCAGAGGTGTGCTTTACTCACAAGGCACTGCTTAATCCAATGAAGCTGACAATCAAAAGGAACCTTCACAATGTCTAAATAACCAAAGATTCAATCTAGATTTCCCAGTGCATTTTATAGCTATTTTCAATTGACCTGCAAAGAGTTTCTACCAACTTGTATGTCCATCAATAAAAAAAAAAATGAGAAGAGCCTGATTTCCTGCACTTTCCAAGTAAGATAAAGGGTTTTTTCAACAAAAATAATATCAAAGAACAGTAATTATAAAATTTGATTCAATACAACTCTATAATTACAAGGAGATAAAAATGTTTTTGCTTTGGAGGGACGTTTGAATACATAATAAAGGAACCCTCTTTGAATGACTGCTAGGCTTTGATCTATAAAATTTTCCAATACTATTTGTTGCTCAAATATATTACAGCTTAAATATATACTGTCATATGGAACTGGCATGCTATTGCACTTATGCTATTAAAAAAACACATTAGGGGCTACTGATATATCTCAGTGGTCATAGACTTAGCACTAACCATAAAAAAGAACAAAGCTTAATATCAATAATAAATATTTATTCCTTCAATTAATTAATTCATTGAAAGAGAGAGCAAGAAAGTCAGAGATGAATTCCAGGTGCACGTACCACTTTGTGCATCTGGTTCTATACGGGTACTGGGAAATCAACCCTAGGCCATCAGGGTTTACAAGCAAGCATCTTTAACCACTGAGAAATCTCTCTAGCCCTAAATAATAAATAGTTGAAACTGATTTTGAGGGCTGAGAATGTAGATCAGCTAGCAAGGGGCTTACTAATATGCACAAAGCCCTAGGTTTGATCCCTAGCTCCACATAAGACAGCTGGGGTGGTACTCACCTGTAATTTATGCCCTTGGAAGTGAAGGCAGGAGGATTAGAAATTTAAGCTCATCCTCAACTACACAGCAAGTTTGAAGATAGCCTAGGCTGCATGAGACTCAGCCTCACAGAAGTTCAAGGTCATCTTTACTACATAGAAGGTCCAAGCCTTTCCTAGGATACATGATATTCCATGTCCAAAAGAAAATCAAAACAGTCTTGAAGTACAATGAAAGAGGTGCATATTGTAAGTCTTTGGTTCAAGGTATTTTCATAACTCCTTATGCTTATTTAACTAGCTTCAGACCAAGAAAGCGAACTCAGTACCTATAGCAGCTCACTAAATCAGCTTTCATTCATAGAAATACTTATCTCAATTGTGCCAGCAAATTGTTCATTGATATTTCTGGTCATACACAAGCTGTATCACAATGATGATTGATGCTGACGATTGAATTTAGGGCCACACACTTGCTATGCAATGCTCTACCACTGTACTCCATCCCCAGCCATAATATACATCTGATAAAAACATATTTAAACCACATTTATATATGCCAACATGTGTTATAGCAGGACCCACATTGACCCTTTCTTCCTAACTTCCTTCTCCACATATTTTAAAGACAGGTCAGTGGAGACAAATAGAAGATCCCTTACATCACAAATGGCTAAAATTAAAGTCCTTGATCACCCTGCATATTTGCTGAAGCTTCTAGATAGTGCTGAAAGCGAGCCATCAAAAGTCATGGAAACAGCTGAGGACTTTGTGTAATAACCAGTGATGAAGATGATTCAGGTCTCCAGGCTATTATTAGCATAAGTATGTGTTACATGTGTAAACAGGCTATTAAATAATCCCCTTGGAAGGCAAAGGAGCAAAGGCAATGTGAATATGCCTGGCTGGCACTTTATCTCTACAAACTGTACCTGTCACCATCCAAACGAAGAGTCAGTTCACATTGCTCTGGCTCTTGGACTCCACGTATCAGCTGGCAGGGTGCTGAGTGTCTATGACGCAACTTCATGCATCACGAGAAAGGAAGAAAGGAAGAAATACATGTAGCTACAAGAAAAATTCCAGAACCACTTCAGTGAGCCCATGAGCTTCTTTTTCTCAGATCTTTTATCACATTTACTTTGATTTCAAATATGATTGTTGTATTTTAATTGTATAATTTTATTGACAATTTGCATACATATTCATAATGTATTTTGATCATAATCCCCTCCTATTTTCTTTTGTCCTCCCTCCCCCATGCCCTTTCCACATGATTCTAATTCTTTTTCAATTAATTTTTACATTTTTAAGTGCCATAGTGTTTTGTGATTTGTTTTGTTTTGTTTTTCGTGGTAGAGTCTTGCTCTAGCCCAGGCTGACCTGGAATTCACTATGTAGTCTCAGACTGGCCTCAAACTCACTGTAATCCTCCTGCCTCCTGTATGCTGGGATGAAAGGTGTGTGCCACCATATCCATCTTGTTTTGTGGTTTTGGTAATAAAATAATTAGCATTTTATACATGAAGACCCAAAAGTTAAAGATAAGCATATCTCAGCAGTAAAAATGGAATCACATTGGAAGCTTCCTTCTAGGATCTACGTACGACCTTCCAAACAATAGGCTTGGTTCTCAGTACCAGGTATGAATCCCTCCCACAGACTGGGCTTTATGTCCAATCAGAGAGCAGTTGACTACCCACATAGCCTGTGTGCCACTATTGCACTGGTGTGTGAATCTTGCCTGCCTGCTTGACTTTATAGCTTGTAGGATATACTGCTTGTTCATGCTCTTGATGGCCATTCTCCAGCAGCTAACATAGCACTTTCTAGCACTCAGTTCTTTGGAACTATGGGCAAAATAAGTACTTCCTTTCTTAAACTGCTTCTGGTATTTTGGTGACAGCTATGTATAAGTAATTTATACAAAGCTAGTAAATGTGTTTTCCTGAGCTTCCTAAGCCATTCTAAAAAATTAATCAACCCCAGTGAACCTACAGGTTATGGCCAGTTGGTCAGGAGCACAGAGCACAGATGACTCAGATTTAAAATTGGCTTTAGGTAGATGTCAGAATTCAATGTAGAATTCTCAGTCGATATCTGACAGAGAATTGCTTAAAACTCCCACACACCTGAGCACAAAAAGCTTTCTGTGTTGGAGTAAGTGTATGAACAGAAAAGAAAAATAGCTGTTTTCCCCTTAACACAAACAGAAAACATTTTTTAGAGGAATAGTGCAAAATGTAACAAATAATTACATATTTGACTTTCAATTTTGGCAGACTTCAAAGCATTCAAAGTCACAGAGAAATGAGGAATGTGAAGCAAAAAGTTCAAGATAATCAGCATCTTGTTGACAAGAATTTTTTGCATATTTTCTCCTTCTTTTTGGTGTCTCTGTGTGTGTATATGTATGTGTTCATATGTATATGTGTTCATATGTATGTGTGCTCATATGTGTGTGCACATGTATGTGTTCATATGTAAGTGTGCTCATATGTATGTGTGTGCATATGTATGTGTGCTCATATGTATGTGTACACATATGTGTACATATTCATGTGTATGTGTGTATGGATGTGGAAGCCAGAGATCAACCTCGGGTTTCATTTTTCAATAACAACTGTCCACTATTTTTTTTGAGACAGAGTCTATCATTGGCCTGGAACCTGCCCATTAAGCTAGACTGGTTGGCCAACAAATCCCAAAGATCCTCCCATCTTCTGTTTCTTCAGTGCTTGGATTCTAGGTGCAAGCCACCACACGGCCCTCGTGCTTGTGAGGCAAGCAACTCCAAGCCCTAATTTTATTCTTGCAATGATACGATGGATGTGATTATGATTTTAATAACTGAGAACACTGAGGGAAGTGGCTCGTGCTCAGCTATGTACCTGTAGTGAGATAAAGAACATGTAGCTCTGGTCTACTTGACTACAAAGATAATTCTCTTAAATAGCATGTTCTGCAAAATGACAACATATTCTTCCACTTAAATTATCCCATGATGTTTGACCTAAAAAATGTGAGTGATAATGTTGAAAACAGGTCAAAGTCAAAAGTTGTGGCTTTATAACTTTTCAGTCCTCAAAGTCATAAGCGAATGGCATTTGCCTGCTGGGTTAAGGCATGATGGCAAATGTTTCTCATGAATATCTCCATAAATCCTATGACAACCAACTTCCTTATAAAGTGTAGTGAGGTTCAGAGATTTGGTCAAGGTTAAACAGGTGAGGGATAGAGGTAGAACTTGAGCCCAGGTAATAGATTAGTGTGCAGATGAAGTACATGAGAAAAACTACTCCATAGTTGACTTAGTCTGTTTTCTGTTGCTAAAGCTGATTACAACAGACTGGAAAACTTATAAAGAATAAAGATTGATTTTCTGGAGGCTTGGAAGCTCAAGGTTAAAGGACTGCATATGGCATGGTCCTTATTTCTGATAGGGTCTCCCTGAAGAGTTCTGGGGTGCACAGAGCATCATGTGGTGAGACAGAGCTGGTGCCTCTTCCTCATTTTCTTTTCATTTCCTCTTTGTTGTTCTTGTTGGTATCAATATTATAATTATAATTATAATTATTATTATTATTATTATTTTGAGATGAGTTCTTTCTATGTAGTCCAAGCTGACCTTTGAATTCATGATCCTCCTGCTTTTACACATAGGTTTCTCCTTCCCTTCCTCCCCTCCTTTGCCTTCTTCCTCTAAAGCCATCAGACCTTTGCGAGTCCCTACCCTCATGACCTCATGTAATCCTAAAAGCATTTCAAAATCCCCACCTCCAAACACCATCAACCAGGGCCCAGCTCTTGAGGAAACAGACTCAAAGCAGAAGTTAAAGCGAGCTTATAAAGCAACTCAGTTTCAAGAAAAGTCTAGGTTCTGGGGGAACTTTGGTCTAGAAAGGGGAGGTGTGGGTGCTGGAAGGGACACATTCCTTGGTTCTATGTCTCTCACCAGAGGCTACAGCTGAAGAGAGTCAGAGCAAGGTCCCCTGTGTGTAGGACCCCTCCTGCTGGGCCTATAGGCAGCAGGTACTACTTAAGACCCCAAAGCCAAGTTCAAACTAGGCTTCAAGCAGTCAATATTAGCCTTTTATAGTGGATTACAGTCTTTTGACTCTAGCAAGGTTCTAAAATATTAAAGGTTTTTTAATGCTTAAATCTCAGTCATGTTTGATCATATCAGTTACTTTTCTCAGTGTGGCAAAATACATAACAAAAGCATTTTAGGGAAGTTTTTATTCAGGCTCAGAGTTTGAACATACACATGGTCAGTCCATGACAGCAGGGAAGATGCGGAGGTGGGAGCCAGGCAACTGAACACATTGCATTTGCGTGCAAGAAGCACAGGAAGACAAATGCTGGTTTTCTACTCCCTCTTCTTTCTCTTCAATCTGGCACCCCAGCCCATGGAATGGTGACACCCACATTCGGGATGGGTCTTCCCACCTTTCTTAAATCTCTCTGGAAACACCTTCATGAACAGGCCCAGGGGATTGTCTAGTAGGTGATTCGAAATCTTGTCAGGTTGACAATGAAGTTAAATCATTATCACTTTCCTCTTCACCCGCTTTCTCCAACTTCTCACTGCTCCAAGGCCCTGGAACCACACCTGCCCCACTTTAGATTATTTTTCTCCGCAGCATTCAGCTCCATTCCTGTAGCTTTCACTCCCTTCCTCCCCACCTCTTTCCTTTCTCCCTCCTTCTACCTCACTTCTTTACCTAGGTTTTTATTATGTAAGCCTTAGCTTTCCTTAAGATAAATTCCTTCCTCCTTTTCCCATTCAGGTTCCATTCAGCCTCCAACCTTACAGTACAGTTAGATTTAAGCAAGGAAAGAAAAAGGATGACTTAGAGATGGTGTGTTAAGAGAAGTTGGCTGGACAAAGGGTGTGCTCCTTGGGTAGGAGGTTGGATGGGAGTTTGGATGGGTTTAAGTTGGTATGAAAAAGGAAAAAGCTTCTTTGGGCACAACCTAAAAAGAAATCTTTAGGCAGAAGTAAACATAAATTGAATATATTTCTTTTCTTTGGTAAAGGTACATACTGAAAATCTGAATTAAAGAACTAAAATTTAGAAAAATTATTCAAATATATGGTTACTTTTATGAAATATATGTTTATTGCTTAATTTGATTTCTGGTCCCACTGCATGCTTTTATAACTCTGTTTTATTCTTAAAATAGCAACAATGTAAAATCATTTTTCAAAGGGAATTGTACCTCTAACACTTCAGAATTTACAGTGTGGGCAACCCAAAGTACATATCACAAGCTAGTCAATGCAGGGGAAAGTATTAATTACCAAGTCCATTTTATCTTAAATTTGAATGTGTGGTGGTTTTCCTTTGAATTTTGAACATTTTTTTAAAATGTGAAAATAACTACCACAACAGATTTCCTTGGCACTTAGCTTATACAAATGTTAACATTTTTAATAAAAATATTATTTCTTTAAGAAGAATACATTCCAAGGTTGATACATTAATAAGTAAGATTGCCTTCACTGAATTCTACTTTCTTCCTAGGCAATGACCCTGGGATTTCATTTTGAATGATATTATGACAAGAAGGATTGAACAACAAGAATATGACTTATAGATTCGATTTAAGACTATATTAACTCCATAAAATAAGGCAGATCTGTCTTCTTTTAAAGTTCGTACTCTGTGTTTTAAGGATAAGTCCATGCATCTGCTGCAGGTTTCTTATGAAATATTGCTAGAAAGGAGACATCTGCTTCCTGCAAAATGAAGCCAATGCGACATTTTTCAATTTTAGCTCTGTAGGGCTCTGTAGCTTCATCATGACGGGCTGGCGCTGTGGGTAGTGCGGATAATTCTAGAGTAAGCTGTGATAGAAATTTACATCAGCTATTTTGAGGCAGTATTTCGCAATCACTAGGCCTTAAGACATGAATGGGTGGCAGTTCACACATGAGTCACCCTCAAACTTCCTGGATGGCTTTCTCTCCTACAAGTGACACTCAGCTCGTGGGCGAGTTTGGAGGCTCTTGTTCTGCTAAAGTGGACCATTGTCAAAGAAGTTTCTAGAGCATGCCCACGGCTCACTGGCTTCATTATGTTTTGGAGGGTCTGATAAGTTCTAAAATCGTCATGAGCTGTGCAGTAATTGTCTTCTAACTTGGTACTAGTCATATCCTTTCACATATTATATTTAATCTTAGGCTTGCATCTGAAAGAAGATAGAAAGCTTAGAGAGAGTTAAAAGGAAAGCCATAGATATGATTAAAGGTTTGGAAAACCAGCCCCATGAGAAAAGTGTAAAAGAGGCTTTGTGTACTCTGCCTGTGGTAGAGAACTTGAGCTCAAACTTGAAAGCTTCCTGCTAAAGAAAGGCTACCTACTGAAATGACACGACAATGCAACCCAATTGTCGCCTTCAGCCACACACTGCTGGGATGAATCTTCAAACAAGGCACAATTTGGAGGAGGAAAGTATTTATTGAAACTACAGAATGAGGGGAAGTTCCGTAACAGCGAAAGAGGCTGGCCCTCTTTCACAGGTCCCAGCAGAGAGAAAAGCTCATCACCAACACCACACACACACAAGAACAGGGAACAGGCAGGATGCCAAGGAGAATTTCTTTCCCTTTATATAGCCTTAGGGTGGGGTCTTACAACCCTTTCCCAGACTTAATGGCTTCCTGAGTCTCTGGAATTTCCTTTCTGCACTGCCCACACAGGAAAGGATGTTTACTTCCAGCTCCTTTGAGCTTCTTTACATCTTGTCTCCTAATGAGAGGCTGCCTTCCTGTAAACATCCTCAGAGACCTACCCAAGATAATTAAAAACATCAAGTTGACAAAAAAACCTAACCATCACACCGATGCCTAGAAGAAATGGGAAAGTTTTTGAAAATAGTTCCACTGTATGGTCCAGCTATCCTACTCCTGAGTATATATGGACACCAAGGAGAAATCCACACACCATGTTTATTGACAAGAGCTAAGATACAGACTCAGCCTAGGTGTCCACCAATAGGTAAATAGAGGGCTGGAAAGATGGATCATCAGAAAAGAGCACTTGCCAAGCAAGCAGAAGGCCAAGAAAAGGAGAGTAAGGGGGTCAGAACTCTCAGCCACAAATGTCAGCCTCTGGAAATGGGGGATGGGTATGGGGCCCTTGGGAGTAAGCTTTCTAAATATACTTCAACCGTGAGATTTGATGCAATTCCAGGTTGCTGAGTACACGGAGCTGAACCCCATGAATTCCACAAGGATAGTACACTGAGAGAGGGCATAGGACCCACCATCAGCACCCCTTCATTCTGTAGGAAACAAGTGAAATATTTCCTTTTTTGGTCATTATTTCTGACAGTGCTTGAAATTGAACCCAGGACTTTGAACATGTTAGGCAAGGGCTCTACCACTGAACACATCTTCAGTCTAGTAAAACATTTCTTGAATTATGTGAGCCATTATAGCAAATTTATCTAACCTGAAGAGGGGGTCATGAAAACAATGTATAGCTTGTTCATCAGAAGTATAAAGTCCTGGATATACACTTGACATTGAAAGTGGGCACAATCTTAGGAGACTCAACCCATAGCCTGTGCATCTGGCATTATCTGCAAATCTCCAACTACTGTTAAAACCTAATTGAATTACAGGATACCTTATAATGAACACTGGAGAACTGCCTGGTTGTAGGGAAAACACTAAACATCCCTTGTCATATAAGTGTAGCATACTGAGCATGGAAAAACAGAAGACTCAGGGCTTTATAGTAGTGTTTTTAAAAGTGACCTCCCTGGTGTATTTGACCATGTGAGGACCCTGATGTCTTCCATGAACTAAGAAGCTGTGCTTCTCCTCCCCAGACACCACATCTCCTGGTCCCTTGATCTAGGGCTTCCCAGACTACAGAACTGTAGCAATAAATTTCTCTTCTTGAGCCTGGGTGGTCTATAGTATTTTCTTATAGCAACTTGAACAAAGATAGTTATTAAGACCTGTAACTCATCAACAGTTATAACAATTTTAATAATGAGCAATGATATTTAAAAGTATAATGTCACAGACAACATGTTCTTTTATTTGAAGAGTCCTTTACTTGATATTTACTTTGAGTCTATAGATACTCAGTGACATTGTAGACTCAGCAGGGTACAGTGGATAAGCTGTATCAACACACCCACAGTGTTTATTTACTGTGTGAACAAAAGAAAGGATGGATTCTCAGCATTTACTCAGCATTAGGAAGGCTTAAAATGGAAGTCTACCAGACACATCTCCTGTTCATATCCAAACAAATACACTGAAGAAGCATGCTGCATTCACTAGTAAGTCCATACTGCTTACTATACTGAATATGTTAAGCATAACTTTCTGTATGCTACAATTATGGAAAAAGTAAAATATCAAAGAAAATTTAAGATTTTGTTTTAAATATTTACAGTGACATAGGCATATTTGTTAAACTTGACAAACCTAAACTGAGCATAAAAATTTAGAATGTAAGACAATTGTTTAAGACTTTTAGAAAAGAGTCACCATCATAGAAATATTTTTAAGTCAGAGATATTCTAAAGGAAAAACTGAAGAGAAATAATGAACAAAACAGGAACTGAATCTAGATTGAAACTCAGATTAGGAAAAATAAACCCAGCTATGACATTTTCAGAACAATTGAGAAAATACAATATAGGTGAATGTCTATTAGATGTCATGTTCAAACTATGTTCAATTAATTAAGTGTAACCACTGGGCTGTGATCACATAAATTATATCCTGCTCTTAAGCAGTTCTGGATTCCTCTTTTTCTCCCCTATGTGTGCATGCATATGAAGATCCAGCTGAATTCTTACTTTGTAAGACCTAGGTCATGGTTTGATCCAGGTGTCCCCCACAAATGAATGTGTTCTGAATGGTTGATCCCCAGCTGACGGTAGTTTGGGTATTAGAACCTTTCTGGAGCTGTTGTTAGAGGGCAGGCTTATGGTGTTATAGCCAACTTCCCCTTGCCAGTTTTTGGCACACCTTCCTGCTGCTGTTTGCAGTGCTGTGGCGGAAGTCACATCATTTTCCCTGCCATGATGGAGCTTCCCTCTAGCCTGTAAGCCAAAATAAACCCATTCCTCCCATCAGCTGCTTCTTGTCAAGTTCTTTTCTGTGCAGCAAAGAGAAACTGACGACAGCAACATAGAAAAAAAGAACTTAATAAAGGGTTAAGTTTTCCATATATATGCATATATATATGTATATAGGTCTAAATGTATGTATAGGTAGGTAGGCTAAGCAAATGTGAAAAATACTAAAAAGTAAGTAAATTTGGGCCATGTGTGGTAGCAGAGGTAAGACAATCACCATGAGTTCAAGGCCACCCTGAGACTACATAGTGAGTTCCAGGTCAGCCTGGGCTTACAGCAAGACCCTACCACAAGAAACAGACAGAAAAAAAAATTTAGGAAAGAATACGTGTGTTTATTTTATTATTCTTTAACTTGTTTATAGTTCTTTAAATTTTTAAAATAAATGAAGGGAAGATAATATTGCTTCAAAACAGTGCCAGTAAACAAATGCCAACAACTAATTAGAATTCGTACCATGGCTGGGGAGCTGGCTCAGCAGTAAAAGGCCTTTGCTTTCAGAGCCTGCTGGCTTAGGTTTGATTGCCCAGCACCCACATAAAGCCAAAAGCATTCAGAGTTTGTTTGCAATGACGAAAGATCCTGATTTGCTCATACTCTCTCTCTCTCTCTCTATGTCTTTCGCCCCCCTCTTGCAAATAAGTAAATGAAAATAAAAATGAATCCATACAGTACTTGAATGTACAAAAAAAATGAACTTATTTTTATGGTGATTATTTTCTCGACCTCTTTTACTTTCAATTTAATAACTACCGTGCAAGAAGAATTCATTTTAAATATAAAAACTTGCCAAGATAGGACATTGAGTACTATAGGAATTAAATACAAAGGATAAATACAGGTTGCACATCCCTGGGCAGAAAAATTCTGGAATGTGCAATGTTCCAAACCTCCACAGCTTTTTTGAAGTGGAAAGTTCCACACATGACCTCATGGGACAGCTCAGTCAAAACAGAGGTGCACTGAAAATGCTACACAAAATTACCTTCAGGCTCTCTACATAAGATGTAGATGGAGCAAACACGAATTTCATGTTTAGACTTGGGTCACACTTCTAAGAGGCCTCATTATGTCTATGATAATCTTCCAAACTCCAAAAATGAAATGAGATCTGGAACCCTTCTGCTCTCGAGCATTTCAGACAAGGGACACTCAACCTGTGCTATAGAACCTAAAATGAGTAGCCATTATCTCAGCATTCATGGTTCTTTGTAACCCTCAGCTTTCAGAATCTCATCTCGATGACCAGTGTAAATATATCGAGTAGTGAAAAGTACATAAAAGTTAGGGGTATAATTATAATGGTTTGGGTTTTCATTAAGATGTCATAAGCTCTACTATCATTACCTAGTTATTTCAACGGCGCATAGAGTTTTTATTAAGCAGATTTTCCAATGAATGCATTCCATTATACAAGCTGTCACAATTTTAAAGTATTTTAATGTTCTGGTTTTATCAAATGTAAATAATTGATGAAATTCAGTTCTACTTTGTCAGCATTAGGTTGTGGGTTGTTTGCTCTGTTCTCTTTTTGCTTTTTAATTTGTCTATCACAATCCTGCCTGTTCGTTTGTGATCTGCCAGATCGGTTATAACTTGAATATTTTATGTTTGGCTTAGAGAATCTTTTAGGAATGCTGAAGGCTTGTTTTGCTTTGCTGATTAAATTCCTTTTTGCATGTTTTGCACAAAGAATTCAGCTGGATTGCAAAGGGCTACACCCAGTAAACGCTTTAGAAACATAACTTGAACAGAGCATTTTGTTTCTGCTGAGGAATTGCCTGAGTCACAAGATGACTTGTTGAGTCCTGAGAGCCTGCTTGAATAGAACAAGCTTAGTTGTCACAGCAACTGTGTACGGCAAGTTATTTTCAAATGAAGTTTAAAACATGTTTCATGGCTTTTTTCATTGTCATATTCACGTTACAAAATTTCTTTGGAGACATTCCTACTGAAACAATATTTGAATTCCTTTGCATTGTCTTGTAAGAAGTGAACAATTTTGAGAGAGTTGGGATCCTTGAGATAGTTCAGGGACCATGCAATGCACTCTCGAAATAAGAAGCAAAACATTGTACAAAAGCAGGGGAGCGTCCCTTGTTTGTGAAGGAAAAGTTCAAAGGCTCTCTGAGTCATTGCAGGGGACATACCTCGTAATTAGGATGTGGTTTCTTCTGCAGGGAAGGGGACCAAGAAACCTTGTGCCCTGGATGCCTTTGAAACTAATTACCTGTTATGCATGTGATAGAGCAGACTGGGGTATCAGAATTTTATGCAGAAATATGTTTAGGAAGATTTACTCTTGCACACAGTGCATTCATGCCCTGTATTGATGAAAGATTTCAGGCAATAGTCTCATTAACTGAACATCGCTTTTCCCTATGAGTCATTTAACTCTAATGAATTAAGAACAACTCAGCAAAGAGTGGAGTCAACAGGATATATGCCCAGGAGTGGTATAGCTGGGTAAAATGGTAGATCTATTTTCAGGTTTTTGAGGAGCATCCATATTGATTTCCTTGGTGACTATACAAGTTTGCACTCCCACCAACAGTGAATGAGGGTTCCTTTTTCCTCACATCTTTGCCAACATTTGTCATCAAATTTCGATGAATTTTGATGATAGCCACTCGGACGAGAGTGAGCTGGAATCTCAAAGTAGTTTTAAGCTGTATTTCCCTGATGGTTAAAGATCTTGAATTTTTTTCAAATGTTTATTAGTAATTTGCATTGTTCCTTTGAGAACTCTCTGTTCAGTTTCCTGCCTCATTTTCAACTGGGTTGATTGATATTTTTATTGATTAGTTTTTTGAGTTATTTCTCTATTCCAGATACTAAACCTCTATCAAATATACAGCTAGTGAAGAGTTTCTCCCATTCTGCAGGCTGCTTATTGATGGTTTGCTTGGCTGTAAAATGGCTTTTTTAATTTCATAGCATCCCAATGGTTGAGTGTTGTGCAGGGTGAGAGACAAGGGTCTAGATTCATTCTTGTATAGATAGTTGTCCATTTTCTCTGGCATGATTTGTTGAAAATGCTGTCTTGTCTGTAGTATATGTTTCTAGCTTGTTTGTCAAAGATCTGATAGCTGTAGGTACTTGAACTTATACCTGGATCTTCTATAATATGCCATTGATCATTGATCAATGTGTCTATTTTGTGCCAGTACCATGCTGTTTTTATTATTATGGTGTTGTAGTATATCTTGAAATCAGGAATGATTTCAAATACCATAATGCCACCAATCAGTATTTTTGCTGAGGACATATGTTGCTATCTGAGACCTCCCATACAAATTCTGAGGTTATGCTTTCTATGTCTGTGGAGAATGGTGCTTTGACTGGAATTGCATTGAATCTGTGTTGCGTTTGGTAGGATGACCCTTTTCATAATATTAACTCTTCTAATCCATGGTCATAGAAGATCCTTGATCTTCTCATGTCTTCATCAATTTGTTTTTTCCATGATTTAATGTTTTCATTATAGAAGTCTTTCACTTTTCTTGATTAGGAATATTCCAAGTATTTAATTTTTTGTGGTTATTGTAAATGGGACTATTTCCCTAATTTCATTCTCAGTATGTTTGTCATTGGTATATAGAGAAGCTAATTTTATATCCTGCCAAATTGCTGAAAGTGTTTATCAGCTCTAGTAGTGGTTTTTTGTTTTTTGGTTTTTTTTGGTGAAACCTTTAGGATATCTAAGTACAGAAGCATACCATCTGCAAACAAGGCTCATTTGACTTCTTTTCCAATTTCCTTTTTGTTTCTTACTCACGTCTTAGCACTCATGCTAAGATTATAAGTACTCTGTTAAATAACAGTGGGGAGTGTACACCCTTGTCTTGTCCCAGAACTTAGTGTGAGCACTTCATGTTTTACCCCATTTAGTATAATATTAGCTTTAAGTTTGTTGTATATAGCATTTATTATCTTAAGATATGTTCCCTTCATCCATAGACTCTGTAATTTTTATCATGATAAGGTGTTGCACTTTATTGAAGGCCTTTTCTACATTTATTGAGATGACCATATGATTCCTGTTTTAAGTCTATTTATATGATATAAAAAATATATTGATTTCCATATGTTGAACCATCTTTGCACCCCTGGGATAAAACCTACTTGATCAAAGTGGATGATACTTTCTATTTGTTCTTAGATCAATTTGCAAGAATTTTATTAAAAATTTTGTATCTAAATTCATCATTGATATTGGTTTCTAATGTTCTTTTATTGTTGTATCTCTGTCTGGTTTTAGTAGTATTTGTGCAATGCTGGTTTTATAGAAGGAATCAGGGAGTATTCCTTCCTTTCAATTTTATGAAATAATTTGAGAAGTGTTCATTTTAGTTCATTTTTTAAAAGTCTGGTAAAATCCAGTGAATCCATCTGGACCTGGACATGTTTTTTTGTTGTTGTTGTTGGAAGGTTTTTTAATTAATATTTCAATCTCACTAGAAGGAATAACTATATTCACAAAATCTTCTGGGATCAACTATAGTAGATTATATGAATCAAGAAATTCATCCATTTTTTCCAGATTTTCCAATGTGGTGTATATCATTTTTTGAAGTATGTTCCTATTATTCTTCCAATTTAACTGGTATGCTTTAATAATTCCATTTTATCTCTAATCTTGTTGATAGGATTTTCTCTCTTTCTCTCTTTTGGTCAGTTTAGCTGGGGATGCAGCTCCACTGGGACCTGTGGGAGAGACCAGGTCCACCTTGCTCTGGGCAGGTGTGAGTGGGTGGCCTACATACAAGTTTGAGTTGGGTGCGGGGATGAGACTGTGGTACTGCTTACCAGGAACCTGGGACCTGAGCAACCTAGTCTGCTTTGCTCAGGGTAGGCATGGACAGACAGTCTACATGTATGTCTGGACGAGGTATACGGAAAACAGGACCAGAGCCCAATGGGCTTAGTCCTCCTTACTCTGGATGGGAAGTCGTGGGGATCCATAGGCATGACTGGTTTGGACACAGCTTACCTGGGACCTGAGCAGCCTCATCCACTTTCTACCTTCTTGGGTGGGAAGGTATGGATGGTCTATAGTGGATCTGGCCTGGGTGCAGGAGTAAACCTGTGGCATTGATTGCTGGTCACTAGGACCTGAGCTGCATAGCCTGACTTGTTCAAGGCAGGTGTGGGCAAGTGGTCTACAAACATCTGGACTGGGCAGAGGAGGAGTACTCAATTGAGACCTGAGAGGCCTAGTCTAGTTTTCTCTGGAAAGACACACAAGGCTGGTCATGTTGGAAATTTGATGAAAATTTTTTACTCAATGTCATGATGGATTTAATGATGTTTGTTCCCAGTAGCCTTTGTCTTCCTAAACTGAAGAGTTAAAATCCTGTTAGTCTGTGTTTAAGTGGGAAATCCTTCTGTTCACTCAGCTGTGTTTTTATGGACTCTAGCTTCACTCCATTTTCTACCAGAGGCCATGGATACAGGAGCATGTGCCATGCCTTGGGCATCTGGCTTAAGTGCAGAGAAACCCTGTGTTGTTTTTGGGTGAAAGTGTTATATGTTTTTCTCATCCTTCTTTCAAGAATTATAAAAACTAAGTGTTCAGAGACAAATGGCAATCATCTGGATTTGAATCTCACTCTGATTCTTTGTTTGCAAAGGCCATTTTTTCCATGATGATCATGTCCCCTAGGAATATCATCTCCCCAGAAAGGCCATGTCCTTCAGGAAGACCATACCCTCTAGGATATTCCTATACCTCACAAAGGTCATCTTCCCCATAAAGGTTACATCCTCCAAGAAGGTCATCTACTTTAAGAAGATTGTCTACCTGAGGAAGGTCATCTCATCTCTTCTAAGAAGTTCATATCTTTAAGATCATCTCCTTCAGGAAGAGCATGTTCCCTGGCAGGGACATCCCTGTCAGAAGTCCTCCTCTTGGAAGATTATTTCCTTAGGAAGGTTATCTCCCCCAGGAAGGTCATCCTTTCAGGAAGGTCTTCTCCTGGAATGCCATTTCTATAGTAACATTTTCTCCATCAGGAAGGTCATCTCCCCCAAAGTCCATATGTGCCAGGAGGTCCATTTCCTCTAGGAAGGCCATCTCCCTAAAAAAGTGCATCTATCCCAGGAAGGTCATCTCCTCCATAAAGACCATCCCTTCTACATATCTCATATTCCCCAGAAAGGTCACCTACAAGTAAGACATCTCCCCTTTAAAGTCCATCTCCTCCAGGAAGGCCAGCTCCTTCAAATAAGTCATCTCCCAGAAGAAAAGTCTCCTCCATGAAAGTTAAGTCCTCCAGGAATTCCATCTCCCCCAGGAATATCTTAATTTATCTCTAAAATCGCGTGGCAAGTCATTAAAGGTGCTAGCCCACCAGCCCATGATAATGGGTGCCCAAGTGCCTTTTTCTCAGATATCCCTGGGAGGTCTTTTCCTGTTCCATTATTGGCTCACTGCTGCCCCCTTGTGTCCCTATATTTGGCATCCTTGGAGCTGCAAACCTTAATGCTAACCAAGTCCTCTACCAAGTCTTCTGTGAGCTTGGGTGAGGACAGAAAGGCTATAGAAGAGAGAATACCTTGTTCAGGATTGCAGCTGAGACACTTGGGAACTCCATGCTTCATAGATGAGCTCCAGAGACTGGAAGGCCTTGGGTCTCCCTGCCAAGAAGAGCAAATCTCTGAAAAACTGCTAATTCACAATGCAGGACAAGAGACCTGCTTTGTTGAATCATGGAATGCTTCCCAGAAGCTAACTAACCTCCAGAATCATTGTCCTCTTAGATCGATGAACTTGTGGCTTGAGAGAAGCAGACTTTCTAGAACTTTGTCCCTCTGCATCTTTGGCTTACTGTCAGAAATACAGAGGAGGCTTTGAGTTACCACAGGATTGGGGGCATGCCTGTCATTCAGTGGGCAGAGGCAGGAATGGCACACATCTGAAATTCATAGGAAATTCCTTCCCAATGCTGATCTAACTCACTGAGAATGCTAGTTGAGTAACCCCTGTTCTAGATTCAAGTCTGTGTTGTTTACTTTTGAGAAAGGGTCTCAATTTGTATCTGACTAGTTTCAACCTTGTAATCCTCTTGCCTCCCCCTAACCAGTGCTTGGATTACAGGTATGCACCACCACACTTATCCCTAGGTTCAAGTCTTACTCGGTCACTTTCTCCTGTCTTCCTGTCCTGTGATTTCTTGCTTTCCAGTGTTGCCTTGAAGGCCAGGTGTCAGAATATGGGCAGAGGATACTTAGCATGGGGCCAGGGGCACAAAAGAAAGAGTCTTTTCTGAGTAGTAAGAAGGTGAAGCCCAGGAAATGGCCCACTGGGGTCTGGCCAATTTTAATGCCTCCTGACCCTATGTCTTTGGAGCAGGTGATTTGTTAGCTGGGCCTGGCTGCAGCCTTTTTGACTCGTACCCCAAGGCAAGGAAGGCCTCTGATCAAGCTGACTGCTCTCAGCTGTGCTTTCTATAGCTGAAAGTTAGGCTACAGTCATCACTGAAGATGGAGATCAAGCAGGACTCGTGTGCGCGTGCGCACACACACACACACCATAAGAAGCTGGAAGTACAGGGCATGAAGGAATCACACCCTTCTCTCCCAACTGTGATAACCCAGAATGTTTCCATGTTTCCCACGAGAGAGAAAAGAAGTCCCAGATTGAGAGTCGCTTTAGACTAATCCATAGAATGACTTTCTTTTATTTATATGTGACAAACTGTATATTTTGTGTTTTATAGAAAGTTGATAGAGTTTTATCGAGGAATGGAGAGAGAGAGAGAGAGAGAGAGAGAGAGAGAGAGAGAGAGAGAGAGAGAGAGAGAGAGAGAGAGAGAGAGAGAGAGAAAGGAGAGGAAATAAGGAAATAAGAAATCTTTTCACTTTTCTGCCAACATTGGAATTCTCACAGATTGTGGAAAATCTCCATTGTAAAACTGTGTGTCAACATTTGTTCTCCTACCCTAAACCCCTTATCCCTTTTATGAGTCATAATGAGTCATAAGACTAGACCTTGGATCTAATGCAATATAGGAAACACTGATAAATAGATGGAAAATGTATTAGACATGGGACTTTGTAATTACAGTGATGATTTTTGCTGCTGAAGTTTAATGGAGATCATTATGTATTCTTTCTAGGGGTAAAGAGTTTCAGAGATTACTCAGTCTATCACCTTGTTGCTTTTTCCTCAACCAATTATGTCTTAATTATCTTGTAAATTTGTGATGAAAGAGCAAAAGAGATCCTCTAGCTTTTTGTGTGTGATTACTATCAGGAAGAATTCTTATAAAGTAAGACTAGAATTGAAAAACAAGCTTTCCTAGATGGTGTTAGATGCAAAGTGCTCTTTAAGAACAACTATCTTAGAATGTCTAAATATTAATTTATTGACTGAATTTTGCTGTGATATTAATATCCCCATTATCTGCCAAGGGAAAGTCTTCACAATGTCAATATTGGCATAATATTGGCAAAATATTAATTTCAAAATATGTGTGAGGGGCTGTAGAGATGACTTAATGGTTAAGACATTTGCCTGCAAAGAGAAGGACCCAAGTTTGATTCCCAGTACCCACATAAAGCCATATGCACAAGATAGTGCATGTGTCTGGAGTTCATTTGCAGTGGCTGGAGACCCTGGCACACCGATTCTCTCTGTCTGTCTGCCTCTTTCCCTCTTTCACTCTCTCTAATAAAAAATGTATAGAAAATTGAGTAAAGTGCTCATGATGCCAACATGTGGACCTGAGTTTGGATCCCAAGCACGTAAATAAAAGCCAGGCATGATGGTGCATGCTTGTAAATCCCAGCCCTAGGGAAATGGAGACAGGATGATGCCTTAGGCTTGCTTGCTAACTATTTTAGGCAAGTGAGTGAGCTCTATGATCAACACAAGACCCTATGTCAAAAATAAGGTGGAAAATGACATCATATGCATGTGCATGCAAGTATGCACACACAAACACACATGGACCCACACACGTATAAACATGTAAAGGCACATGTGCATGAACCACACACCTGCACATACAGAAACAAAATATAAAGAAAATTCACACACACAAAACATACACACACACACAAATAATATTTGCCATACCCAAAGAGAGATCTGGCTTTTGCCCTTGATGTCTGAGAAGTATGGGGTGATCCTAGGTCCTAAAGCAGCATCTTTTTTTTTTTCCCAAAGGTAGTGAGTGGTCACAGTGAATTTCAGAATGGACCACACCTCAGAGTAACAATATAGTTGCTGGCCATATGAGAAAGACAAACCTGATTTGGAATGAGATCCTGAGTTATATGTTACCATCCAACCTGGAGACCAACTTCAACCCCCTGTGCAATCAATGAAGCAGCAGTGAGAAAACTCCATCCACCACAGCTCAGGTGAGCGTTCCTGGCTCACACTGTCTTGTGAACATCTCACTTGTCCCAGTAGAGTAGAGAGCGAGGGACGGTTCTCACTTATGTGCCACTACGCTGGATGACAGTCTGTATTCATTTTCTGTAATAAACTGCCACTACAAACATAATAGATCTTAATGAATTATTTGAGTCCATTCAGCAGCTTATCAAATCTGGCACCGTTTGGGGTATTTCCTAAACTTGCAACTGATGGTAAAGTGAGAAAGTTTTGTGCAGGACTGTACCCTCGAACTTTGAAATGCTGGATCCTTGAGGAATTTATAACCAATTCAGATGAAGATTTTTGACTTTTGGAAATGATATTAAAGTTCATTGTTTGAACGTTTTATTGACAACTTCCATACACATACGCAATATACCCTAATCTCAATCCCTTCCCACACTCTCCTTTGTTCCTACCTTCAAACCCCTGCTTCTTTTCGGATGAGGAACTCTTGAAGATCAATGTGCAGTCATGTACACAGTACCAGACAGACTCTCACTACTAAGAAGGGACAGATGGGAGGGAGACAAGTCTTTAGGAGTAACACCTAAAGGGCCCTTGAGTTCCTAATTCATGCCTTTCAAAAGTAGTATTTATAGGGAAGAAAGAACGGAACTCCCCATGCTAGGTGACAATGTAAAACTCCTGGTGAAAGCACAATTCTCACAGTGTCTGGACGCATCATGAAAATGTACAAATGACAACCTGCCACCCCCACTGCGGATCTGAAAAATGAAAAATTTATTAGAGGTCGTCATCAAAATACGATATTGGAAGACGAGGGGAATGTCAAGGGCTTTCTGAATATATCGATATGCTGATATGTTGAGCAATTCCACTTACATGGCTGTAACTGAATGTTGAATCAAAACTTTAAAAACACAGCTCTTAGTGAAATTTTACTTCTGATTTCATTTTTGAATTTTGCTAATCTCTCACTAAGAAATCACTGAATTACTTGTTTGTGGGGAATGCTCCTTCCTCTATTACTCTTAGGATATCAGGAAAGAAATGAACATTATTGCACACCTAACAGATGTGTGTCTAGTACACAGAGCAAGAGTCTACCAAAAAGTGAGGGTGGGGGAATGGATATTTCCTGTCCTCTCCCAAATATAACTTCTCAGAGGTGTCTAGGTTAACAATGGTATGATAATTTTTGAAATACACAGAACTCTAGGTATCATTTATTTCTTTTTTTCATTTTGAGAAATGATATTCTGTATGCCTATGAACACAGACCCTTTCTGTTTTCTCTCCCTTTTCCTAGCTATTACAAAGAGGTCTGCAGCTATACACATCCATCAGACTCATAGGCTTCTCTGCTTACATCATTCTCTAATGTATCTTTCAGGGACAAGTTAAAAGTTCCACTGTAATGAGGAATAGGGGATAACAACTCATTGTTGGCCCACTAAACAATGTAACTCATTATGGACAATAAAAAAGAAAAAAAAGTGAAGAAAAAAAAGAAGTCTGGAAGACATGGTGAGGATATCCAGAGGCATTGCCCCCACCCAATGACTGATTGCTGCTCAAACAACTAGCCCCCTCATGGTGCATACCAGCAATCCCACCGAGAAGGACTCTCAATGGAATGGGGGCAGGGAGGGGAAATGGTGGTAACAACATATGACTTGCTTATACAAAGTTTCTACTTAATAAATATAATAATAATAAAAGTCTGGCAGAGTTGCAGACAAAAAAAAAGTTCCACTGTAGAGGTGTCCCCACAATTTCAGTAACTCTGTGGTAAAGAGGAGTGGTGCTTACCCATCACCCCAAGGGGATATAGAGGCAATAGGACCACAGCAAGTTCAGGATGAAAGTGGGTCTCAAAGTGATGTAAGTCCAGGTTTCAATGAGAATCCTTGCCTTAAAAAAAAAAATAACAAGAATAAAATGAGCTGTGTATGCCACAAAAATACACTAGGATGGCCAGCCTGGGCTTCAGAGTGAGTTCCAGATCAAAAACAAAAACAACAAAAACATCACACCCTTCTGTCCAGTGTTCCCCCTTGAGGTGTCCCCAAATTTAAGTCAGTTTCTGAGGGAAAGGAGGTGTCCCTTACTTTTTATATTCAGGCACACTTACTTCATATATTCATCAACGACATCTTCAAATAATTCTGGAAGAAAATGAGAAATCATGAGGATCAAAATTCATCCTCCTTCTTCTCTCCCTTCCCTTTCCCCCTCCCTCTCTCCCTCTCTGTCTTCCTCCATCCCTCCCTCCTCCATTCCTAACCCATATTGAATTAGACTACACACAGATGCACAATTCTCCTAAAATGAAGGTAAATAATGCCACCTAGTGTTCAATTTCTATAACTACCAGGGCTATGAATTTCAAATTGCCCAATAAAATGTTTCTGATTGCCAAATAAGGTAATGAAAGCAATGTTTGTCCATGATTTACTTTTAAAAGAATAAATGAATGAATTAAAGGAAGAGGGAGAAAAAATAAAAGGAAAGAGATGAAAGAGGGAGAGAAAGAGATAACTGGGGAGGGAGGGAAGAAGGAAGGCAGGTAGAAAGGAAGAAAGGAAGGAGGAAAGGAAGAAGGGGAGGGAAGGAGAAAGAGGCAACCAAATAATACGTGGAAAAGGTTACCAAAGAACATCAAAATTTACATACTTATATACTTACTTAACATGGCTGGGGTATGAGACAGGACACTACCTGTGAGGGATGAAACAAAAGAAATTAATTAATAAGATAAGAATCTAAGTAAGTGATGAAGGAGAAAAAAAATGAAAGAGCTGGATGTGGCGCCATATGCCTGTCATTGATTCCCCTGTGAGGCGGTTCAGGGAGGTTTTTGTCTGAGCCACACTAGGGTCTCTCTGTGAAAAGAAACAATCAACCTAAACAGCCTTTGAAAATAAAGGAAATCAAAGTATTCTACCAGTCAAAGAAGGACAGGAAAAGTGTGGTGATGCAGTTGTCCCCATTAGGGCTGCAGCAGCAGGCCTGCCAGAGTGGATGGCGTCTGAATGTTTCCCACAGTCCCCACACCTTCTCAGAGGTCTGTGATTAAAACTGGTTCCTAGGATACCTTTAGAAATACAAATATCTCTAGATATCATTTATTTCTTTATTTGAAACAGGATATTATGTATCCAAATGTACCCTCATCCATTTTTTCTTTTACTTTGCCTATTTGTCACACAATTGTTGCATATATATGCACAAATATCAGAAACATAGTTTGTTCCTCTCATGTTATTTTGAGCTATACCAGTCAGGTAGAAATTAAATGTACCCACTGAGGTGTCCTCAAAATTTCAATCTCTTTCTGGGGGATGGGTTGTGGTACTTACTTTTCATCCCTGGGAATGTGGATGCACTTGGACCACAGGAAGTTCAGGGCAAAAGTGGGCTACAAAGTGAAGTGAGTCCAGCTACAGTGTGAACCCTTGCCTTAAAAGAAGAAGAAGGAGAAGGAGGGGGAAGAGAGAGAAGGGAAGGGGAAGAAGAGAAGGAGGGAGAGGAGAGTTTAGCATGTTACTAGCACATAAACAAACACCTTTGAGGCCAGCCTGGACTGCAGAGTTCCAGGTCAAAAACATCCAGCCCTTTTGTCTATCACAGGATCCATTCTTCTTCAGTGTTGTAAGTTTTCTGTTTTGCATTTGTTGTTGTAACGTAACTATCTTCATGATATTTTCTTCTGCATACACATCTTCATAGAACTTGGAAGTAAAATGAAAAATCACAAAAATGAAACAAAACTCTCTGTGTCTCTTCCACAAGCATACTTCCTAACAGGGACACACACACACACACACACACACACACACACACACAGAGAGAGAGAGAGAGAGAGGGGGGGGCTCAGAAAGGAAGGGGTCTAGTCAAGATCACCCAGCCAGAAAGAGGGAATCCTGACATCAGCCCATGTCCTCCTGACCCAGGTCCTGGTGGAAAGGCCTCCTAGGGAAGAGGTGAGAGAGGCTCAGAGAATGGAAAGATGGACCAGTGACAGCAGAAACAAAGTGGAGTAGGGATCAAACACCTAGATTCAACCAGTAATAAAGATTTATAAATAGATCACAGAGATTCAGAGCTAAACAGAGACACAAACCCAGACGTGTCCACGGATTGCACAGACAGGCTGAGGCTGGCAGGATACCGAGCTCTGGCCCTGCCTGCAAGACTTGGGTCCAGGAAACACTGGCACAGACAGGTCTGACAAGTGGTTTCAGTCCAGCTTGCCACAGTGAGCCTGGAGAAACCACCTTACTGTACCCACACACAGTCTCCATCTCCAGTGACTTGCATCTTCACGGGCTGTCGACCAGCACCTGCCCACCCAGAAAACATGGAGGCTCCCAGCACCATGCTGTTGTTCCCCAAGTGCCACACTACGTGCAGCCTCAGTGAAGCCCACAGACCACCATGGCTAGCTACTCTGATGTCTCCCTGAACCTCTGTCTGACACCTGAAACACGCTGATGGTACTTGGATCCTGAAACCCAGGAGAAGGGTCAGGTGTTGTATCAACCAGGGTCCTCCTCAGGAACAGAACAGATAGACAAAGCATTATAGGATTTATTAGATTGGTTTATAGGCAATAGACTGACAGTCCAATAATGGCTGTCCTTCCAGCTGGAGAGGCTGAATACTTGGTAGCTGCCCACCTGTCAGAGGTCACTCACCTTAACTAGTCAGGCTGTCATGAGACTTGGGTAAATGTAGCTGGTTTCAGCTACCAGGAATGAGTCCTGGGGGATAACACAGTATGAAAACATCAGAAAACCACTTATTAATGTTAAAGAATATACAGAACAGAACTCTATAGATATAATCAACAAAACAACTTTTCACAATAAATTTATTTTTGCTGATTCTGATGAGTTATCCCAAGGACTCAAGCAGTTTAAGGAAGATGCCACAAAAAATGATTGACGAGTCTATGAAGCACTGTGATCCGCTCAACATCAGCCTGGAAGCCAGAGCTCAAAAGACTGGGCAGAAGTGTGAGGCTCTGAATGCAGCACAGCTTCTTGTTCCCAACAGTGGATACCTTGGCTAAATAAAAAGGAAGAGTGGCTTCATAAATTAACAGATGCTGTAAATCGATGTTGTGAGGCTTCAAGTTCAGAGATAACTGAAAAATTAAGGGGTTATAAAGCAGCTAATGGGAATCAGCATAATATTTTCATTGGTCAGATAACTACTAATGAAGAACTGTTAGCAGAAAGTCTAGAACTTAATGAAACTGTAGAAATTGGCTTGACTAAGCATAATTGCTTTCTGCAATAGGATCTGAAACTAGATATCTCAATAGGTTATGATGCAAAAAAAAAAAAAATCTCACACCATCAACACTGTTGAGAATGGAATCATGAGAACAGCTCGTTGGTGAGCTGGAAAAGAAACAGCCCAGGCAGTTCATGATGCGAAGCTGTACAGAAAACCACAAAGAAAAGTCCAGTCAGGACATTGATGAAGAAAAGCCAGTTCTGCTGCAATGTATTGAAGAACCAGTCAAGAGCCATCTTTAAAGACCAGTGTGGATCGCTCTTCAGGTGGCAGGGATTCATTTTTTCCAGCACAAAAACAAAATCACATGGAAAGGACAAAGAGAACACAGGCACTAACCCAGTGGAGAGGTCTAAAATAGAAGAAGCTTCTGTCTGGTACAAGGAGCAGATTGCCACTATGAGCCCAGATAAATCTTCAGTACTCAACTTGAGGGGCAAGATAAGTTTTTTCGAGAAAAAAATCAAAAATAAAACAGGGAACCCCAGAATTTGAGCATGTGTACCGATTAAAATGGATTAGAATACATCAAAGCAGCATGGTAGATGTAGTTGAATTGAATGTCTGTTTTGCGATCATCCCTATAGTTTGGTATATAGTCATTTGGGTCCCACTTGGGATTTGCTTTGAAAAATGTTTCTAGTTTTTCATATAAAGTAGTCCTTTCATAACAAATGAAAAACATTTTTCTTGTATATTACTAAATACTGAACATGTGGAAATTGCACTGTTGTAGGCTTGGACTTAGGTGAATATTGTCAGCACTTGGCCTTGAAAACAGCCACACATTTCTTCTCTGCTATGACACAGGTAAGTCTATATTTTCTTGCCCTTTGCTAAATTTTTCCATTTTGCCCTCTTACCTCACTTTCTGACTTAATTGCTTCCAAACCATTTATAGAACTACAAAAAGATTCCTCATTATGAGAAAGCAGGATTTTACCTGGAAATCTTAAGCACTTTTCAGGGGTTATGTCTACTATCATGGTCAATAGTAAACATAGCCCTGGAAGTACCCTTCCTTCTGAATTTTTATTTATTAGATATGAAAGCATTTCATTCCTTTATGAGACCTAACATATTAGCTTCCACAGAGTTCACCCAAAGCCAGTTTCCCCAGAATGTAGATCGCTGGTAAAGGAGACCTACCTGGAGCTCTGACCTTTGTTTTGTGACTTATATTCTTTTGTTTATCTGATAGAACTTTTTATTGTTCTTTGAATATAATAAAACATATATATATATATATACATATGTATGTATATATATAATTTCTGTTAAAATCTTAGCCCTTACAAGGGCCCTGGCATTTTCAACCCAATAACTATATTTCTGGAAGTTGAGATGCATCAAAGTGAACAAGAATACCTAGAAGGAATATACACAAAGAATGAATGTGTAAAAAAATTAAATATAAATTTTAAAAAATTGTAAAGCCACAAAAATGTTTATTAGGAAGAGGGGAGAAAGACATAGAAAGCATACTCTATGAAACTATGGTTAAAAATTGCTCAAATATAGATGAGAAACAGAAAACTAGGTACTGTAGGCATTTAGAACCTCTAATTGGCATTGACAGAAAAACACTATCTCAAAGATTATACTTAAAATGTCAAGATTAGCTAGTCATGGTGGTAGACACCTTTAATCTCAGCACTCAGGAGGCAGAGGTCGGCGGATCACTGAGTTCGAAGCCAGCCTAGGCTAGAGTGAGACCCTGCTTCAAAAATACCAAGAATGCAGAGAAAAAGAAAAGAATAGTTAATTGAGGAAGGGAGATGTGCTTACTGACTTATGAAGACGAGCCTGCTAGCAAAATCGATCTATAATCAGAAATGCTACATACCAGAAAACGTGGGCTCAAATATTTGAAACCTTGAAATAAAGTAGCAGCCAGCATAGTTCATCCAGGCAAGTTAACCTTAAAACTAGTGAATAATTAACAAGCTTCCATGGTAAGTGTCAACTAAACCTGTCAATGAACACTAAGCCAGTATTGCTGAAGACACTTAAAGGTATGCTTGGTTTGCTCTTTGGTGACCTTTATAACTGATAAAACTAGTAATCACACAGATTCCTGAAAGCATTTACATCAGTCAGAGGATAAAATGAACAATGAAGTCAGTTCAGGGGAGGATATATGTCATTATTAGATAAACATCAGAAGGAAGAAAGGATCAAATATTATTAACTCAGTAAGCCAGGAACACTCTTAAGATGAGGGAAGAATTTAGTATTTTTATTTCTTTTTGTTTTACTTATGATTTTATTTTTTTGGTTTTTTGAGGTAGGGTCTCACTCTAGATCAGGCAGACCTGGAATTCACTATGTAGCTTCAGGGTGGCCTCAAATTTATGGTAATCCTCTGGAGTGCTGGGATTAAAGGTGTTCACCACCACACCCAGTTTATGGTTTTTTTTTTTTTTTTTTTTTTGAGGCAGGTTTTACTCTAGCCAAGGCAGACATGGAACTCATTCTGTAGCCCAGACTGGCCTCAACCTCCCAGTGATTCTCCTACCTCAGCTTTCTAAATGCTGGGATTAAAAGTGTGAGCCACTATGCCTGGCAGTATGTCTTCGTCAATAATAATTGCATATGTAAATATTCTCGATTTCCAATTAAAACATGCACACTTATAGAGTTTTTGTTTTGTTTTGTTTTGGATGCAGGGGCCACCCCCCAGGCTGACCTTAAACTCACTCTCTAATCTACGATTAAAGTCATGAGCCACCACACTGAAGACAAACAGGATTTCAGGAAAAAAAATCCACAGGCCTGGGGAGATAACCCTGAGTGTGTGTTTGGGGGGGGGGGATACTTGCTGTGGAAGCATGAGTGTCCAGATCACCCTGAGTTCAGGGGCATACAAGCAAACAGCTAGGCATAGGCCTGTAACCCCCAGTCCTGAGAGGGGGAGTTGAGGCTGGAGAACCACTGAGCATGTACTACTGTACCCAGTTTTAGGTGATGCTGGGAAATGAACCCATGGCATGCTGTTTGCAAGCACAGTGATAGCAAATGGAACTCATCATGTTCAGTGGAATAAACCAGACTCAGCATGACAGGTATGTTTTGTCAGAGAAGTCACCTGAAGTCAGAGAAGTACACGTTGGTGGATTCAGGGGGAGTTGTGAAGCCACTGGAAAAAGGAGACCACACAGAATGTAAAGTGCACATAAATATTAGTTATCAAATTAAATTATATACATAACAAAATATACTATTCTGTATAGTTAGTATATTAGTTTTGCACAGAAAAATGTCTATCCAATTGCATAATAAAATTCTCTTAAGTGTTTCATATTCAGTAACATTAGTTTTGAAACCATGTCGAAGTGAAAGAGATGTGTAATATGTAAGGTGGATTGTAGAAAGTTAGCCTGCTAATTTTGGAATAAGATTAGCAACCCAGGGCCTCGTACATACCAGTCTAGTTCTATACCACTAAACTCTGTTTTCAGCTATGGTCTCATAAGCTGTCTAGGTTTGCCTTGAATGCGCTCTGTAGCCCAGGCTGGTCTCAAACATTTTTCCTTCTTTTTACCTTTCTTTTTTTCTCAGAAGCTGAGATAACACTGGAGACCACCACACCTGGCTTGGAGGTGAGATATGAAAATAGATCCAGGCCCTCTCCCTTGTTCACCTGAGCAGGACACTGAGGAGGCCATTCTGAAAGACCCAGGAGAGTGGAAAAAAGGGTGAGGTCTCTGTACACAGAGGAATCACATAAACCAGGTTAACCATCCACCTGGGTGGGGACCCAGCAGGCCAAAGGCCTCTCCAGGTCAAGGCTCCAAGCTCATTTTTAGGGTCTCCGATAGAAGCTTCTGAGCACACAGAGAGAGCTGGGGACAAAGACATGAATAGGTAGCCATAGCTTGAGGCTCATGCCTACAAATCCCAGTGCTTGGGAAGCAGAGGCAGGAGGACTATGGCAAGCTGGAAGTCGGACTGGGGCACATGGTTCCTAGATAGTCTTGAATACAAAGTAAGACTTTGAAGAAAAACAAACAAACAAATCAAATGGGAGTGGGGAAGGGCTGGAGGGAAAGATTTGCAGAGACACAGGGACACCCAGACAGATACCCATGAAACCCGTTTGTCTGCTGGGCAGCTTTGGGGTACAGTCACCATCACCTGCCCCTCTTTCTACCGTTACTCAGTAACCAGGACTCAACCAGCAGTGTCCCGGTCCTCCCCCCTCATCAAACCGAAAGAAAGCCTAAAGCTTCTGGGCCATATATACCCAGCGTGGGGACAGGAGGCTGCTTCTGCCTACGCCCCTGCTCCAGGCTTTGAATTCCCCCCACCTCCCAAAAAATATGTTCCTCATGTTCCAGGTCCTCTACAGGGGAAGTAGAGGGAATAAACTTGCTTCCTACTCCAGGCTTTGGGCCCTGGTTTGTATGGGGCTTGCTATCTCCATTTCTGTCTCAGGAGCTCTGCACCTGTTTACAGGTGCAGAGACAGTTTCAAACGTCATCACCCTTGCTGGGGTAAGCTTTCCCTTGATGCAACTGCCTTTGAGTCATCCATGCTCCTGTAAGCAACCCTAATAAACTCATTGCTTCACCCAAACTGGTTTTGGTGCAACTATACTTTGGTCTGTTGTCTGAGCCCTAGCTGGGATGAACAGATGTGTGTTCCCATCTTCCCAGGGCAGAAGTTTCTTGCTACAGGTGATTAAAGACTTATGAAATGGCAGGGAACTTCCAGTTAAGATGGGGGAATAGGAACCTTGTCAAAGAAACTGGGGGGGGGGGAGATGCAGGATCACATATAATGACACACTTCCTTCAAAAAAAATCTAGGTGTGCCAGGAACTTATTCAACCAGGTGAGACCCCTGTAGAGAAGTTCTGTGGAACTAGCAACAATGCAGAAATCATTGAGGATTGGGCTCCAACCAGGGGTTTTTGGGAAGTGTGTCAGCTTGCTTTGCCCTGCTTGAGCCAGGGGCTCCTGGGAAGAGATTCTCCTCACTCGAACTGGCTCTATAAAATCAAAAGAACCTGAAGGAAAAGACAAAAGGGACCATCGGAGCAGCTCCAGAACATCTCCAGACAGCGGGAATACCACTGGAGATCACAGGACTCCTAGGGACCCCCTCCCCTGCACACACACACATGCACAGAATCTAGCTAATCTGAAAGTCTACTGATTTAACCAACTGTGATGAACCTGTTGTGCACCAAAGAGGAACCAGATTCACAGCTCAATATAGGAGAGATAGACATTCACCCCCAAAAAGAATTGGGCTGGTTTACACTGGGGCAATGCATACCCCTATAGCTGGATATATAGGTTTGAACTTGAGTGCTAATTGCACCTTTCAAATCAGAACAGGTTGCTAAAGAAAACAAAATCCCAAGGAGGGAAAAAAGTCAAAACCAAGTTCACTAAGGCAAATATACAAATGTGGTAGATTTGATGGGCATTTAGCATACTTAGCCATTTTAAAATAATTTGTGTGTTCAGGGTTAGAGTGAGACCTTGTCTCAAAAAAAAGTCACTTTTTGGCTGGAGAGATGGCTCAGCAGTTAAGATGCTTGCCAGCAAAGTACCCATGAAAAGCCAGATGTACAGAGTGGTGAATACATCTGGACTTTGAAGCAGCTGGAGTCCCTGGAACATGCCCATTCTCTCTCTCTCTCTCTCTCTCTCTCTCTCTCTCTCTCTCTCTCTCTCTTTCTCTTTCTCTCTCCTTGCAAATACATAATATTTTTAAAAGTCACGTGTGCCAGGTATGGTGGTACACACCTTTAATCCCAGAACTCAGGAGGCAGAGGTAGGAGGATCACTGTGAGTTTGAGGCCACCCTGAGACTACATAGTGAATTCAAGGTCAACCTGGGCTAGAGTAAGACCCTACCTCAAAAAAATTTTTTAAAAAAAGGTCACTTTTGCTTTTTCTTAATTTTTAGTGACTGTTTTTTGAGGCAAGATCTCACTCTAGCCCAGACTGACTCAGAACTCACAGAGCCTTCACAGGATTAAGGCTTAGAGCCTTTGAATTAAAAAAAAATCCACTCATTCATACATATTCCAGACTGTTATCATTTGAATATTTCTCAGTCAGATTTAAGTTTTGTTCTGCATTTCTCTTCATCCAGCCTACTATTGGGATCTCATTGATACTCTGCCTATGGACAGCTTATATTCTTTCCCTTGATTTCCCGCCTCTTTTGCACATGTTCTCCTACTATTGTCTGGATAAATGGAGATGCTATGCCCACAAAACTGACCTCTAAATACTTAGGTTTCTGCCCACATATTAGTGCTACTCTCACTTGTGGTTAGAGAAGCTTCTCTGTTCAGATGATGTGAACACTGGGGAGACTCAAAACTCACCAAAGTGCTGAGAAGAGACTGTGTTCAGCACTGAGACATCTCTATTGCTCAGGGACCATTGTGGAAGAGGTGGTGGAAAGAATCTAAGAGCCAAAGGAAGGGGAGGAGTGCCTTACAATACTGTCTTCCAGACATTGAATGGCCATTGCATGTATCGCCTCACAATGAGTGATGTTATGTATGCAGATCTGTATAATATGAGGGCAGAAAAAAATCAATGACATCAGTACAGAAGAGGAACTAGTTAAAAAGAAGGTGTTCAGTAGATAGGGCCTAAGGGAGGGGGGATGAAAGAGGGTGGTGGTATGGGATTGTGATCACCGTACTTTGTGTACATGAACAGAGGTTGTCAACAAAAGGTTTTTTAAAAGAGACCGGTGAATGTCAGCACTGGAGAAAACATGGGAGGATAGAGTCGTGGGGAATTAGGCTGCTGTGAAACCTGCAGAGATGGAATGAGCAGAACCTTTCCTCCCTACGTGTCTGCCTGGTCCCTGGACAAAAGAAGTGCAGACATGTCTATACCTGGCAGGCCACCGTGGACCTTGAAGGAATGATTATGGAGACAGTCATAAGTATACACTTAGCAGCTGGGCCACACATCCTTCCTTGAAGGGAAATGCAAATGGAACTGCCTGTCATCCACTCCCATGAACGATACTAATAATTACTCAGCTTAAAACGATGCATCCTGCACTCAAAGATTCTCTCTTAGCTTTTTGGGGAGGGGATTATGTGTGTGTATGTATTGGGGGGGGTTACTTGTTTACTTGTTTTTTGTTTTGTGATGTTCTGGACTCAAACTCAGGGCCTGCACATGGTAACCAAGTGTCCTCAAGTGTCCTCAGCTTAGGCAACAGCCTCAGCACTCTCCTGTTTTTGAGACAAGCTCTCCATATGTATTTCAAACTCAAACTCCTGTTCTTATCTACCTTCCCTGTGCTGGAATTACAAAAGGGTGCCATCAGCGCCTAGTTCATACTGAGAAGTTACAACATCACACGTCTGTACTGAAAGGGGCTATTTGACCCTCACAACAACCCTATAATGCATGAATTTTGCACCATTTTATAGGCATAGCAACTAGTAGCTCACTTAGAGAGAGTGGAGAGAGAGGATAAGGGATCTGACAGCTGATATGTGGTGGAATTGGACTTCCAATACAAACAAACAATATTACTTTTCTGTTAAGACAGAGTCTGACTACATGACCAAGGAAGTCCTTGAACACCCAATCCTCCTGCCTCCTGAATGCTGCTATGCCCAGCTCAATCCAAACAATTTCATAGTGTCACATTAACAGATGAGGACACTGAGGTCTCACATTACATGACCTGGCATTCTGTCAACCCCTCACTAAGACCTGTGTGTCCTTCTGCCCTACAACCAACTATCTGAAACTTCCAATCACTGAATGCCCTGCCTGTCTATTAGGGCAATTGAGGGGCAGAAGGTGGCAGTTTCATAGATTGCCAAGGGAACAAACCTCATGTCATAATGCTCAGACTCAGGTCCTCTGTGCAGACACAGTAAAAGGAGAAAGAGGAGGATTAAGTCTTGGCTGACCCAGATGAGCTGATTCTGCTCAGAATTGAGCAGATGCTCAGAAAATTGACAGATGCCAAAGGCCTGGAGCATGCAGTCAGGAGGTCCAGGATGGGCTTCAGGCATCTGGCCTGCATTCACTCATGGTGGGCCAGACAACTTTGGGAGAACAGAGGCAGCACTGGGGTCATTGTGGGTATCCAGCTGTGGATCCAGATGGGGAAACTGCTGGACTTTGGTGCAAATCCTGCCTTATCTGGGTCAGCATCTCTCTTTTGTATTCTGTAGAATACTCGGATTCTTGAGGCTCTTGCTTGATCTTTGAGTGACTGAAGTCTAACTCCATTCCCTCCTGCTGCTATGGAACTCTCTGCCCTGACCACTCATCCCTGTGCCTCAGGGCAGCAGCGCCCAGCTGCATAGTGTGCTGTTAAATCCCTGTAGATGCCACCGAACCTCTGATATGACCTTTCCATGCCTGCCTCAGTTTCCTCATCCAAATCATTCCTTCTTAGGCAAGCGGGCTTGGAAACAAGTGACCCTGTGGCCCTGGCTGTGGCTTCAGATGAGAATTTGAGTTGAATTTTCTCACAAGGTGTGGAAGGGGTTTTGTGGGCCAGTTCCTAGTGGAAGCTTGACCCAACATGAATAGCCCTATCTTGGCTCATCTGTGTGCTTAAAAAAGGTGACAAGAACTTGTGTCTTTATAGCTAGAGTAAGGGTTAGGACAAGCAGTGTGGCAGGGCATGCGCATGCATACCTGTAATTCCTGCATTCCAGAGTCTGAGGTAGTGTTGTCGACATTGCTCAGTGGTAAAATGCTGAGAGGAGGTAAATTGCTGAGTTTGAGGCTCGTCGAGTTTACACAGCTACCCTGAGATACATAATGAGACCCATTTTCAACAAAGTGAATGAGTCTAATGTGGTGGCAGATGCCTGTAATCCCCTATGGTCAAGGCTGAAGCAGGAAGAGTAGCTTGAGTTTTGAGACCAGCCTGTCATACAGCGTGAGACCATGTACCAAAGCCTAAAAAAATGTCTGGGGAAATAGTTCAGTTAAAGGAGCTTATTTGCAAAGCCTGCCTGCCTGCCTAGGTTCAATTCCCTAAAATCCCAAATCTGGATGGGTATTTGCAGAAACAAGAGATGTTTGTGTGTATACATACAGACACATTCAAATAAATTTTTAAATATCATAAAAGAGAAGACTTGGGTTATAGCTTGAATATGCATGTCCTTGTATTCAGTTCCCATAACAGAAAAAAGTCATGAATAGGAGAAAATTATTGTCAATCTCCTCATTTTTTCATACTGTCTTATGAAACACTAAAAGACATGCACTAAGAATAAAGACATGCAGTGTGGAGATAGGAATTGATGTTATTCATTCCTTCTGCACACTGGTCTCTTCCTGCTCAATAATCATGTAAGGCAAGATCTACCATAATCCTCAACTCAAGTCACAGTGAAGACACAGAGAGGAAGTCACTGCCGAAGGTCAAACAGTAGCAGATAACATCTTGGCCTTTCCTCTTTGCTCTTGAAGAGAAATTGGAGAAACAGCATCAGGAGAGAGGAAGAAAAGATCTGAACAGATAAAGAGGATGGCTTGTGTGAAGGATTTCTGGGTCAGCTTTAAGTTTTAGGTAGTTATTCAATGGCTGCTCAACGCTGAGGGCCAGAGTGGAAAGGACCTGGTCCTTGGTGCATGGAGTGTGAGAAGCCAGGACAGAGAGCAGGGTGGTCATCCAGGGCCTGCATCCCCCATTCCCACCCAGAAGAAAGGCTGCAAGAGAACTGGGTCTTTCCTGAGCAACACAGTGTTCTGGGAAGCCATAGACACTTGCAGGCTGGGTGGGGTCCTGGTCCAAGTGGGTCCTCAGTCACTGCTCCTCTTGACAGGTTCACCTCTAGGAAAGGAGTAAGACCTTCCTTAAAGGTCATAAATACTTGGACATTAAACATGATTTATTGCAATTTTAACATTGTGTGTGAAATATCTCTATGTGAAGGAAATACTTTCTAATATAGTCACTTTCACGGCAAATTTGCCAATAGTTTCGGAAGATAGTTCTCTAATCTGCTGAGAAACTTAAAGGAGATTCTAGAGTGAGAGCGCCTTTCTCTTCTTATGTTTCCTTTTCCCCTCTTTTATTCTTTTATTTTTTTTTTCTTTTCTGCATCACACCCTCCTCGGGCCCTGCCTTCACAGACTTCAGATCGTCTTCCTTTACACTTCATCCTCCTTCAGAACTGGTCTTCACCCTCAGAGCCCCTTCAGATATTCCCTTCCCTCAGAACCCTGTTTCCCTCAAGTGTTTCCTCCCTCGGCTGTCCTCCAACTTCGTCCTCAGAAAGCTGCAGACTGCAGACTTCTGTCAGATCCTCACCTGCTCGCTCAGGCATTCCTGACATGAAATGCTCACCTCCTCTCAAATTGGTATCTCAACCCAAAGACACCCTCCAAATGTCTTCCCTCAACTCTTTCCTGCATCAAAATTGTGTCTTCCCACTCCGTCCTCAGTTCTGTGTACATGGTAGCCTCTCCTCAGACCCTCATGTACTTTTTCAGACAGTTACCTCTTCATTCAGAACCTCAAATCCTCTATCTCTGAGCTCCACCCTTCTTCCTCTGGTCCTTACATCCTTCCTCACACCTTGTTTTCATATTTTAAAACTCAGTTCTGTCTTCTTACCACAGATCCTCCTCCCCTCAGACCCTCTAGTCCCTCCTTCACTGCTAGACGCGGGAAATCAGCACCATCTCTTCCATCAACTTGAGTCCCCACCCCCAGTCTGGGCAGAGTGCATATGGTGCTTTCTCCAGTGCCCCGAGGGTCAAGCCACTGCCCTGCCTGCCTCAGGGTAGCTGGCAGTGGGGGAGTCACTCCTCTAAGCTCTGTCCCCTCCCCTGGCTTAACTTTCTGTGGGCAGAGTTCCACATCACTTCCTGGGCTGGAAGGCCCCCATGGCAAGAACTGGTAAGCTCTACCACAGCTCAGGTCTTTCCAAGGCAAGTTTTCATTGTTGTTCTCTTCTGTGGCCTTACCACTCTGGCAGGCAGAAGGTTAGATCATCCTATTGTCAAAAAGAACAAACTGAGTTTCAGGCAACAATACTAACTTGTCTGAGGTCTCACAAGAAGGTGACTGGGAATGTACCCCAGGGCTCTCAGCATGCCAGATAAGCACTCTATCACTAAATTGTCTTACTGTTTTGTGTTTTCTTTCTCTTTCTTTCTCTCTCTCTCTCTCTCCTTTTCTTTCTTTCTTTCCTTCCTTCTTTTATTTTCTCTCTATTTTTTGAGGCAGGTCTTGGTTACAATTTGGCCTAGAACAGACACTAAGTGGGTCTGAGACTTCTGGCATTTCCTCCTGGCTCAACCTCCTCTGTAGCTAGTAGAGGCATGTAACACAATCTAGCCTGGTGGTGAAGTTTGAACTGAGATCTTCCCCCTTCCCCTGTTTCACCTAAACAGGGCAATGAAGGTGAGCATACAGAGAGAAAAGGGAGGAGGGAAAGGGGTGAGACATCAACACATGGCTGATTCTGGAATCCTGAGTCAACTACACACAGACATGGAGGATGACCAAAATACTTTCCAGGTCCCCACCACTGCCTGGCTAAGCCAGAGGCACTTTCTTACCAAGGTAAGAGCTATCTCCTCAGGGCCAGGTGGACAACCTAAGGTCACCAGAGTCCATGAACAGTGCTCAGGACATAAGCAAATGGAGGCCCTGGTAGCAGAGGGGCAAAATGGAGTCTGATGACTCACTGAGGAATCGATATGAGATCATCTGGGCACCTAGACATAAAGCTAGGAATCCAGATATGAGGATCTTAGAAGCTGGGGCTTGGCAATCCCGAGGGGCAGAATCAAGTGGCATAGATAATTGGGGACAATGGAACATTGGCCAATGAGACATATATAGGAGATCAAATTGCCAGCCACACATTCGATGGTAGACTTATGGGTTGCAGCTTCCTGGACAGGGTTATATCTGGGGCTGCAGACCATTTGGAAGGATAGGTTCTTCCTGTACACAGTTCCCAAGAGGTGGGATTACAGTTTGTAGCAGCACAGTCCTTTCACACTGTATAGGAGATGGAACCCAGAGCACTGTGAATGTGATACACTGACTAAACTGCAGAGTGAGGGACTCCTTTCTCCTTCCATATTCCTTTAATTTCCTCTCCCTTACTATCCTGACTCACTCCTTCCAAAGGCCTCCACACTCAGATCTTCAGATTTTTCACAGAAACCTTTCTCCTCCCTCAGAACTGGCCCTCACCCTCAAGACCTCTCCAAATCCCTCCCTCAAATCACTTCTCTCCACTTAGCCCTCAGACACCTGTAGACTCTGTCCCCTCTTTCAGATATGACTTCCTCTCTCAGACACTCATTTTTTTGCCTCAGACCCCACCCTACTATCTCAGATAGCCACCTTCACACACAGACTCCCTTCAAAGCTTCTCCCACAGAACTGGCCTTCACTCTTAGGACCCTCTAAATCTCTTTCTGGAACAACACCTCTCCCCACTTAGTCCTACTAAGTGTAGGACTTCTCCCCACTTAGTCCTCAGCTCTACACTGTGTCCCCTCCCTCACACATGGCTTCCTCATCCAAAACCTCACTCCCCCTGCTATCCATACTACCTCCACACAGATCCCCTCCAAATATCCCCTCTCAGACTCTTTTCCTCCACTCTCTTTCCCCAGAACTCCTTAATCACTTTATGCCTTCTTTCTTTTGTAGTCTGTGTTCATTCCCTTAAACCTTCACCTCCTCCCTCTGACCATCATGTCTTCCTCAGAAAGTCAGCAAATCCCTCTCATCTCATCATCACTCACTTCCTCTCTTAGTGCCTTTACTCACTCAAGCCCTTCATTCTTTCCTCACAGTGTCTTCTCCTCTGACAACAATCAGGCCTATTTTTCTCCACAGACCCTCTCTCTTAGCTGCTTGGTCCCTCAGCCATGCTTAGACACTGGGACCATCAGCACCATCTGTCCAAGACACAGACTTATCCAGTCCAGTGAGGGCCACACCACTGCCCTGCCCATAAGCCATAGATGCAAGTACTGAGGGAGTCACTCATCAAAGTCCCAAACCCTGGCCCAAGCTTCTCTCAAGCCTCTCCTGGTTTCAGGGTTGAGAGTGGAGGGCTGAAAAGTTCTTACAAGCCTGGAGTTATGCAATTCTTGTCTTTCTCACCACACCAAGTCTTAGAGGGTGACAACTGCCCAATTCTCCAGAAGTGCCCTATTTAAGGGGCTCAGCCCTGAATATTCCGAGACATAGGGAAGCTGAGCAACTTAGCTTAAGCCATTACTAACCCTGCTGTATCCGTCATCACTGCTGCTCAAATCCAACTGCAGCTATAGATTTTTTGTACTTAATGGCATTTTTATTGAACCACCTGAAACCAGTAATATGTGAACAAGTAACACAGTGTGTGAGCAAAGGATAAGGAACTTTTGACTTTGGATAATCCTTCAACATTTGTTAAAGGAAGGGATTCACCTGTTATCTTCAACAGATCTGTGGCTTTTAGTTACTGACCTCAGTGTCTTGAATGCTATGGTTGGCTTTTCTTAAGCATGCATGCTTGCTCTGAGTTGAGAGTCCAACAGAACATTAAGAAAATGGGGCAAAGAGCAGGGCTTAAGATCAGTCAGCATCTCTAAACATTGCTCAATATTGGGCATCTGGGCTGTTTAGGCCCAAGGCAGAGGAAACCTATTCACATTTCTTTAAAGGATGGATCACACAGTTGTAAGATTAACTTTAGAGCAAGTTACAAGTAAGGAATTTAGCATCTCACAACAATAATGTCAGGAAAGTTATTTCAAAGGTCCACAAAAATATTCCCACAGTTCTTTCCCATAGTTCATTCCCATATTTATTTATTCATTTCTTCTTTCCTTTTCCTTTTTTCTCCTTTCTTTCCTTCTTTCTCTTTCTTTCCTTCATTCTCTCCTTTCTTTCTTTCATTCTCTCTCCCTTTCTTCTTTCCTTTCTTTCTTGTCTTTCAGGTAGGTTTTCACTCTAGCCCAAGCTGACCTGGAACTCACTCTGGACTGCCAGAGTGGATTCAAACTCATAATGATCCTCCTATCATGAGCCTCCTGAGTGCTGGGATTAACAGTGTGGGCTACCAGGCTCAGCCCCATATTTTTTTATTTTTATTGTTCACTCCCACAGTTTTTTTCCCCCATTCATATCAACACAAAAGAACAACCAAGTCAGCCAAGCTACTTTGAGGACCCACAGGGAGGTGGTGTGTAGTAGAACCCCAAGCCCTGTACCTGACAGGCACATTCTCTACCACTAAATGCTGCCCTGCATTTTGGTTCTATTAAGGTACTCGGGTTGACTTTGACCTCACTCTGTAGCCCTGGCTTGTACCAATCTTGTGATCATGCCTTAGGCCTGCACCACCAAGCCTAATTTGACTGTGAGATTTGAGGCCAATTCTAAACACCCTTTTCTGTTTCATATTCACAGAGCACTGAGATGAATACGGAGAGACAGAAGGAATGGGAAAGGGGTGAGGCCTCTGCACAAAGCTGCATGTGGAGTCCCACATCAGGGTGAACCATCTACCTGGGTGGGAGAAAACAACAGAAGTCTGTCAGCTAGGATAAACACCCACTCTCAGATCTTCAAGGAGATGCCATCAAACACAGAGACAGAGGTGGAAAGACAAAAGACAAAAAGAGACCAGGAGGAATATGGGGCATGGCTGAATGCTTGTCTAGCATGCAGAAGTTCCTTGTGCTGGCTCCCTCCATACACACAACTTGTTGAAATGGCTTAAAAGTGGATTCCAGTCCTTGTTCTAGTGACCTGAGAGCCTCAAGGAAATCCTTCCTGAGAAAGAAGGGGTGAGTCAGAGACAGTAAGGAAAGAAGGGTCATGGACAGCAGAGAGGAAGGAGATGGGGCTCACATGTTTAGAGTCCAACATAGTTACAGAGAGAGACAGACATCTGGTCACAAGCTCACAGTCATATGCAGGTCTGCTGAGTTGGTGATGGGCCTGGGAATGAACAGGGTAGCAATGTGGTGGATGGGTGATAACTGGAGTATCTGGGCCAGTGGAAAGCCAGCCATTTCCCAGTCTATCTAATCTCTCTCTCTCTTATCTATCTATCTATCATCTATCTATCTATCTATCTATCTATCAATCATCCATCCATCCATCCATCTATCTATGATCAGCAGGACACCTGGCACAACCACCTGCCAGAGCTTCTAAGGGCTCAGCAGGTGCTGTGGATGAGGGTCAAGTGGTCACGTGCTCCTGAACACCAGAGTCACCTATGCTGTGCTGCTGGTCAAGTTTCCCCAGTCCCACCTCTCCTAACACCTTGGCTTGCACAACACTGTAGGTACCTCTAGTCCCCATGATTCCGACCAGCGGTGCTTCCCTACCAGAGTTGGTGGCCTCTGAGGCTAGGTAGGGCGCGATGGGGGTTATGTAAGTCACTGGAGCAGGGGTACCAATGCCCAGGCCACTAACATGGGGTTTCAGTTATCTGGGTGGCAGAATGAACCCTGATGACCCAGGTCCAGAGCCTCTAGACACAGGCTACAATGCTGTGGAACCGAGATCTGGAGAAGCCAACGTCCAGGCGGGTCAGGGGCGCCCGAGGTTCCGAACGGCCACCTGGAGGCAGGGACGACGGGCAGGTGGGCAGCGCCGCCCCTGAGAAGCAGCAGGCTGGCCGCCCCGTCCAGCGCAGAGCTGGCCAAGAGGGCTGCAGAGCCGGCTGCGGCTCCCGGGCGGGGACGGGGCCGGAGGGGACGCGGAGCGCGGGGTTCGGAGCTCTGCAGCGGAAGCCGCGGAACCACCGCCACGTCCCGGCACTTCCGGCTTCCGGGACGCCGGCTTCCGGGCACCGGCGCGGTCCCGCGGCTGAGCTGAGAAGTCATTGGCCAGTGATTCCTCCCGTGTGTCGTCACTCGGGTACTGAGGGGGCGGGCGCTGGGGTTCTGGCCAATCATCTTCCTGACGTGCAGACTGTCCAATCAGACGCGCGAGAGGCGCGCTGGGGGCGGGGCTCAGGCCTGGCGGGAGGCTTTCTTGATGAAGCAGGTGTCGGCCTCCATATTAGCCCCCGCGCCCCTGTCGCGTCTATCCCCGAGGTCCGTAGAGCTCGGTGCGTGGACATCCCACGGAGGACGCAGATCCGGGAAGCCGGAAATGGTGAGCGTGGGCGTCCTGAGCCGGGAGGGCAGGTGCCGGGCGTGCTGCGGAGTCCCCAGGCCCGAACACCCCGATCCCCCGGCTCCACGCCCCGTGGAGCCCGGATGGAGCCGTGTGCGCGTGGCTGGGTCCTGAGCCGGAGCCCGGATGCTGGAGATCGCGTGCACCGGGGACTCTGGATGCCAACCTCCATTGTATGAATTCTGAATTCTGCCCTTGATGCGACTCCATGGGACTCTCATATCTGGCTCCCAGGATTTTGCAACCTGATGTCTGGATGACATCATACCTATCCCTGGGACGTCAGGTTTCAAATTGCACCCTAGCTACCTGAACTTCACCTGTTTGTGTCCTGGCGTCTGTTTTTAGGCTCTTGTGTATTTAGTTGTCTTTCGCCTGGCCCTGAGCATTGCAAGGCACTCACCTTGACTTGCCCAGGCTGACTAGGGCTCGGAAGTCCCTTAACCCAACCACCAGAAGTCCAGGGAAGTTTCAAGGCCCTAGCGCCCTGAGGGACAATGGACTCTGGAGAGTTTAAATACCGGGGGTGCTTGGGGAGGGGTGATTGGTGCTGGCGACTGTGGTATTGGGTGTACAGGTACAAGAGCTCTTTGTCCTTGGTCCTGGAGACTATGGGGCATGGGTGACTATAGCTAACCATAGTCATATTTGGTCAGGAAATTGATTTCCCCAGGTGCCTTACTACAAGCTGAACTGAAGGGACTTTTGTCAGCCTGTATGACACCTCACATCCATTTAGAGGTCCCCTGGAACCATGCCCATGGAAGCCAAGCCAGGGATTGTGGTGTCAAACCCACCCCAGCTCACCTGAGCACCCCTGGGTTTGTGTCTCTGAATCTCTGTGGTTTCAGAATGTCAGCGTCTATGGTTGGCCTGATTGTAGGTATATGTGTGCCATTCCCCTATGTCTCCATTTTTCCCTAGTGTTTCTTGGTCTCGCCACATCTTCCATTGTGGCCCTTCCTTGAGGCCCTGCAATCCCTAGCCTGGCATCAAGATTTCCCATTTCCCAGCTGAGTGATCATGACTATGCACTTCCCTTCTCTGAGGCATTTCCTCGTGTGCGCTTGTGTTTCTGTGTGTCCGGTACTAGGCATCCAACTTAGAGATTTATGCTTATTAAGCAAGCCCTCCCACTGAACCAAACCCTGTGTTTATTCTTTTTAAACCTTCTGTTATGAAACATGGTCTTTACCATGTGAACTTTCTGTCTTGGCTTCCCAGGGAAGTGGGATTACAGCTTTGCACATCAGGACCAGCTCTGTGTGTCCTGTTTTGTGGCAGTAAAGACAAGAGCTAAGGGCAGTGACTGGCAATGTCAGGAGCCCAGGCACTAGCTACTCATTCCCTGACACTAACTTGGCCTTCTGCATACCCTCAGAAAGGCAGGTTTTTTTGGGGGGGGAGGGGAGGAGTAATTCCCCAGAAGGGCTGTGTCTTAATGTTGAAGGGTCCCTGCACCCAGCCAGAGCCCTTGCACAAGACTGAACCCCAGGAATTGCCAGTGACTTGTAGACAGAGGTGCAGAGATGGTAAGAGATGAGGGAGAGACTGTAAGATGTATGCAAAGCCAGCAGCCACAGTTCTGTCCCCAGGACCTGGTCACCTGGTCTGAGTGTAGGGTGACTCTTCTTGCTCTACTACTTCCTTGGGGAGGAGAACAAGCCAGGGTGCTTGGCAACTTGACACAGATGCTCAGGGCCTAGTGGGGCAAGGCAGAGTGCTCCTCCTCCTGTCTGCCCCTGCCCTTTGAGGAGGTGTCTCACAACCATTAGCTTTCAGGATTTCATTGAGGCTGAGTCTTGCTAACTGAATTACAGGGACAGAGGGATTGGCTTTGGACTCAGGGGCAGGATAATGTTGGCTTCACTCCAAACCTGCCACAGGACATGCAGAGTCCAGTTGTCCTTGTACACCTGTAAATCTGGGTCATCCCTTGTCCCCTAACTCCTTATTCTGTTTCTAGGTTTTCTTGTTATTTGATTTTATAGACATGGTCTCAGTCTGTAGCCTAAACTTGCCTGAAACTTAGAGCAGTCCCTCTGTTTCAACTTCTTAAGCATTGAAATGTATGGGTATAGCTGTCAACCCCAGCAATATGTCCTTTTTTTTCCCCTTCAAGTTAGGGTCTCTCTCTAGCCCAGGCTGACTTGGAATTCACTATTTAGTCTCAGGGTGGCCTCAAACTCGCAGCTATCCTTCTACTTCTGCCTCCAGAGTGCTGGGATTAAAGACATGCACCACCATACCCAGTTTATGTCCTGTTTTGTTTCATAATCTCCGTCTCTCTGCCCCTCATGGCGTCTTTGGCACCATTAAAGTGAGTGTGAAGGCATGGTCTGGGAAGGGACTTGGATGGCTCCGAGGCTTTTGTATCCTTAACTGTGGATATGGGATTCCAGGAGAAGCCTTACCCCTTCCTCCCTCCTTCCCTGTCTGTCTGGATTTCCTCCTAGGTGGCCTGTTGAGATGAAATAGGGGAGGGGAAATAGAGCTGAGTTCAAATACCACCTCCAAGGCAGTCATAGTGGTTTACAGCTATAGTCCTGACTTCTGAGGAGAGTAAGGCAGAAGAAAGGGTCAAGTCTTCAGGATGAGTCTGCATGGTAGACTGAGTTCAAGGCCAGTCTGGGCATTTGAGTGAGGCCCTGTCTTAAAAACACAGCAGAAAAAGAAGGGGGATCAGTTCAGTGACAAAATTGCTTCCCTGGCATACAGAGGGTTCCTCTTCCAACCATATTCTCCCAATATGCCCAAAGAGAAGACAAGCCCCCTGTTATGTCTTTATTCTTGTGGTGAATGGGGCAGCCCTGCTTATCCACGTGCTAAGCCCATGACAAATCAAGAGTAAAGAATCTCCTTGAACAGCCTGGGACTGCTTTATCCACATCTCCTTGGGGACCTGAAAACCAGTTGAGGGTAGACAGCTCTACAGTAACCTTGTGCTAAGCTCACAGGATCCTGTGGAGGGCTGGGAGATTTTGTTGCTGGTCCGCAGTCTCTGAGGATGGATAATGAGGCATTAAAGCGTCCGAGGGAGGAGAAACTGTGGGAGGTAGACAGGCCTACGAGGTGTATGGTAAGAAGACAAGGCGGGAAGGAGGATGGATGGCCCTAGACAGGAGTGATAGAGGTTAATGTCTGAGGGAGAACGTGATCATCTCTGGGGAATGGTGAAGGTCTGAGGGAGGAAGAACAGCTGCAGAAGTGTGAGGAGTAAGTGGAGTGGAACAGTTTGAGGGAGAAGAGGTTCAGGGAAGAGGAGATTGAAGGGGGTCTGCAGGTAAAAGTGACAGTTAAAGAGAGGAAATGAGTGTTCCTGGATGGAAGTGAGTTTGCGAGGTGGAGGAGAGCTGGGGAGGAGGCAGAGGAGACAGCCTACAGGAATCTGAGGGCATAAGTGGTCGTGAGACAGTTGACACCTGTGGACAAAGTGTTTTGAGGGAAGATGAGATTTTAGCCAGGATCTGAGGTTGCAGGCCAGCCAGTTCTGAGGAAGGTTGGGGGAGGGGTTGAGGGAGAAGATTTTGAAGGTCTGGGAGTGGGAGCATGGCCTCACTTAGGAATGATGTAAGATGGGAAAGCAGGGGGAAAAAAGGAGAGAGGAAAATGGCTCCCTCCTGTGGGTTCTTGGTTACAGACCTGAGTTCCAAAACAATTAGCAACCTGGGCAATGAAGCCTGTCTACAGAGTCCATATTCCTTCTCTGTAGAGCATGTAAAATGAGTGTTAAAATTCCAGTGAGTCATGCTTAATAGGGATGTGGTGATAGTTCCAGCAAGGAAGTGTGGGTGTGTGGGAGAGGTCAGTGTTTAGCAGTCTGAGAGAACAGGCTCTAAGGAAGGAGACTGTTGGGGAAAACCTTATTCTGAAAGAAGATACTACTAAGGAATCTGAAGGTGGGGAGCCCAGTTAGGGGGAAGGAATCTAAAGGATGAAGGCATGGCCTGTGGAAAGAATGAGACAGGATAGAAAGAATGGGAAATTGAAGGGGATTTGGGAAGGGAGAGAAGCCCCTCACTCTGTAATCTGCTTAAGTCTTGTCACTTGAGTCAAGAATTCCAGCACAAAACCAAATGTGGTGACACGTACCTTTAGCCTTGAGCTCTAGGCCAGTCTGGGCTAATGTGAGCCCTATCTCAAAACAAAGCAAAGCAAAGCAAAACAGAATAGTAATGGTCATGCTTAAGTCCTGAGTGTATATGAGATTAATGAATAGCTTTCCTCCTTTTCCAGATACATTGAAATTTTGAATTTTCTGGGAATCCCGTGACACGCTGCTGACAGAAGGTCCACTGGAGGACATCATATGACCCAACAGCTAGAAATGGTTAGTTCGTGGGCTGGCTTACTGATCAGGGGGAGAGAAATAACCCTCATATCTGGACTACTAGACAGTATCTCCTTGCTCTCCACTGCCCGCTCCACTTGGCTCCTGAATAATGTTACCAGGGCGTCTGATCCCCAACTCTGGGACCCTTATTTGGTTTTCAAAGCATTGCAACCTGGTGTCTAGACAGTCTCACATCTATCCCTGGGACGTGTGATTCTTTTCCATTACCCAGTGAGTTAAGCCCCATCTCTTCGTGCCCTGATATCTGTGTCTGGCCTCTAGTGACTTTAGGTGGCCCCATCTGCTGTCACCCTTGGGAGACCACTCCTTAGCCTGGCCAGTCTGTCATGGTGCCTGAGAACTGCCCATCTGTTTGGAGCTAGCCCCAGGAATCTCATGACAACCAGTGCTTTGGACTCGTGGTACTGGAGGCTGTGGTGCTGTTGGATCTGGTGCCCAGGTACGGGTGCCCATTGTCCATGACTCCAGTAGAGAAGTCAGGGCATAGAGCATCCAGAGACAGAGACTGGAACCCGAGCCTGGTGTGGCTTGGCAGCATTGGTTCTGTCAGCTTGACTTGAATGATGTCTTCCTCCTCCCTTGGTTACCACCTCAGGAGTTTCCTGGCTCCTCAAATCCCCTCTCTGCTCCCGGGGAAGCTGAGTAAGAGCACATAGTCCTACCCAGTGTGTGTGCCTCTGGGTCTGGGTCTCTGGCTGTCTATCTCTGAATCTCTGATGACTGTGTCTATCTGACTGCCCAAATCTAGGCATGTGAGCACCACCCTCTTATCTACTTTCACTCAACCATCTTTCCCCAGTATTTCTAAGTCTCACTCCTTCAGGTCCTAGGGTTCCTAAGATTCCCAAATCCTGATTAAGCACTCCCTCTTGAGCTCTGTGCCACTGAGCACATCCTCTGCCTTTTTCTTTTTTTGAGATAGGGAATCTTTCTAGCCATGGCTGACCTGGGACTTACCCAGGTGGCCTCAAGTTCACAGCCACCTCTTCCTCCCAAGTACCGTGCCATGACAGTTTTTATTTTTATTTTTAAATTTTTAAATTTTTGTTTGAATCTCAGATCAATTTAGGATCCTTGGCCAGCCAAGAAGCTGGGATTACAGTTCTGTGAAATCAGAGCTAACACCCTTTTAGAAACCCTGACAAGGATTGGCACACTGCAGGGTATCAGGCAGTAGCTATGTTTCTGCCTCCCTGGCATAGCTATCTCAGCTTTTTGCCTACACCGCGGGACTTTTGAAAGAGCATGGTAACTGAATCATAGAGAACAGTGGAGAGGATTTGGAGATTTGGTATAGGGAAATTGATTTCTTTATTTTGAAATGTGTGGTGGTGGCACATGTTGCCTCCTCTACCACTCTTTCACAATTTTATTTTGAGGCAGGGTCCCACTCTGACCCAAGCTGGATTAGCTCTCACTCTATAGCCTAAGCTGGCCTCAAATTCATGTTGGTTCTAATACCTCAGTCTCCCCAGTTCTGGGATTAAAGATGTGTGCCACCATGACCCACTCTTTCATTTTATTTCTTTGAGACATGTCTGGAGTTTATGGCAATCTTCTTGCCTTAACCTCCTGAGCACTGGGATTAATAGTTATGAGCCACCAATTCTAGCTATTGGTCCCTCTTTGTTTCTTGATCTCTGTGTGTCCTCAGTTGTATCTCTCTGACACCCTGAAATGTTATGGGTATGGAATCTTGCTCTTGGAAGGATCTGGGCAGCCAAGCCCTGTGTTTGATTAACTCAGGATGCAGGATTCCAGGAGCACCTGTGAGCAGAGGCCTCACTTTTTCCACTGCCTTTCCTCTGTCTCTGGATATCCCTGCTCATTGCTCTGAGAGACAGGAGAGAGGGCTTAGATCTGAGTTCCAATCTCACCTCCAAGCTAGGTAATCCTGGTTCCTGAGGCTGAGGCAGGAGGAAGTTGTGAATGTTCAAAATGAGCCTCTGCTACTGATCCCATTCTAGACCAAAATTCAACAGAGTAAAACCCTATCTCAAACAGAAAACCATTAAAAAAAAAAAAAAGGTTATGTACTTAACGTGGTAGACCATTTGTGTGTCATGCACAGAGCCCTAAATTCTATTGTCAGTCACCTTCTCCTTGTGAGTCCTCAGAGAAGCCAGTCCCCTTTCTTGAGACTCTATTTATTTTTCTGGAAAATGGGGTCAAAGTAACCCTCTGCCTTCCAATGTGGTTGTGTGCCTTAGTAAGATAGTAATACATTGCCTTGTAGATGTTGAGGACTGCTTTTGAGCCCACCAGCCCTCCTGCACAGGAGGATAGTAGAGCTCTGAGTATGCCCACTGAGGGATAAGGGAAGCCAGAGCCAGGGGACAGAGCTTCCTACTGTCTGCCACCTGGGTCAG